>JAWNOS010000432.1:0-204311 GCA_035045845.1 Drosophila buzzatii
AGAACGAAAACGTCAAAACTGCAACTGCAACAACATCCGGCCGTCAGGCGAACAGCCCCAATATTGCTGAGCTAAGCGTCTGGATAACTTCCCGCACGCGCAACCCAATTGGCCAAATTCTTGGAACATTTGGCAACAAATCAGGTGATCCAGAAATGTCGCAACGCCGCTGCCTCTGCCAACGTCGTTGCCAATTCTCCAAGCTTTCTTAGGGTTCTTATTAGCTTAGTTTAATTAGTCTAAAATTGTAATCCAACAAGTACGGTCCGATTGGATCAAAATAAACGTTATATTTTTTAACTTAACAACTTAAAAGAATTTAACTGGCGCCCGAGCAGGGACCAGCGGAAACAAAACGAAAGTGCAAAACCGTATCTAAGTTTTCGGTTCGTGACGGGTTAAGTCCGACAGTTGCCAACCGCCGCTGGCCAAGTGAAACAATCGAGAAGACTCCTTCACGTTAATTCGTGTCGTCGATTACACACTAACTGAGGGGAACTTAATTGTTCAATCAGTAAACTAAAGCAGTAGATCTTAATTGATTACTGCTCATCGGTGGACTACAGTCCTGTAGTATACGTTCGCAGGACATCCTCATCGTGTATTGGTCGCAGGATCCCTAGTAGAGAAGTCAAAAAGGATGAAATCCGGACAATCGGGAGGAGTAGCCATAGCTATCAATATTATGTAAGCTACTTTATAAGATTTACAAAAATTGAAACTAACAAACCAAATTGAAAAAAAAAAACAAGAACCAATATACAATCAAACACTGTAAAACGATAACAAAATAAACATAATTACTCAAAGAGTAATATAAAAGTATCCAATCTTGCGATTCCCAAAGGGACCCTCCAAGGTAGAAGGAAAAAACCAGCTACTGGTTCTCAAAACATAACTATCTTACATTTAAGCAAACACCTTGTACTAACATTGTAATAAGTAACACTAAGAGAACACCTTTCCAAACAGTAAACAAACATAAAAAGTCCTCTTTATAACTCGGAAATTGATGGCCAACCACAATAATTTAATTCGACCATCAATTTTAAATCAAGACGAACGACAACAACAAAGACAAGTACAAAGACAAGTAGAACACCAACAAAATAGAAATATGGCAACCGTACAACAAATTACAGAACTAGTAGGACAATTAATTGCACAACAAGTACCGAGAATAGTAGAAGCTTTGAACAACCCGGAGCATGACTTTAGCAACGCAGTAGATCAAGAAATAGATGCAGAACATCGCGGAAACCTAGGGGGGCTAGACAAAATCCCAGATGTAGTAAAATGCCTTAGAGAGTTCTCCGGGAATGCAGCTGAGTTCAGCTCTTGGAAAAAGAGCGTTGACAGATTAATGGAAGCCTTCGCAGGAGAAGTTGGTACCTCAAGATACTTTGGTATTCTTCATTCGATTAGGAGCAAAATTACTGGTAATGCGGATACGGCATTGGAAGCATATAGCGTTCCATTAAATTGGAAAGCAATGGTCAAGTGTCTGACGATGCATTACGGAGACAAGCGTGATCTTGGTACTCTAGAGTATCAGATGACAATGTTGTCTCAAGGTAACCGAACAGTCGAAGAGTTTCATCAATTGGTGTACCAACACCTGTCTCTCCTTCTGAACAAAGTGAACTGCATGGATTTGGGTGCAGAAGCTCATCGATTGCTAAAGAAAATGTACCGCGACAAAGCCACAGATACATTTGTATGTGGCCTGCGCGGAGATTTACCACGCATCTTGGGTGCACACGCACCAAAAGATCTTCCTTCAGCATTAAATATATGTTTGAAAATGGAAAATCAAAAATATCGCACCATGCACGCGGTGACTCTAGGTCAAGCCAATAATAGAAGCAGCAGTGCCAAACCAATACCAGCTCCTCGAAACCCACAATTTGCTAACTCAGGTTTCCGACAGCCACCACAGGTTCCTCCCAGAAATTATCCTATTCAATATCAACAACTTGCACAGCCTCAGAACCATAACAACTTTGGACAACAACGACAGCATGACATGAACCAAAATCAACAGAGACAATTTGCACCACCCAGACCAACAGATCCGAAACCCCAACCAAGACCAGAACCGATGGACGTAGACAGAAGCATTAGGTCAAAAACGGTAAACTATATGAATAGGCCACAGTTTGAGGCAGGGAAAAGACCCTCGGGCCCAATGCCTGAAGCACAAAAAAGACAACGAAACTTTAACATCCAAACTGGCGGAACTGAACAAGAGGAATCGCAATCCGCTGAGGCGTATGCCACTATGGCAGAATACGCGCAAGCACTTGCAGAAGAAGACGGAACACAAGACGAAACACTAGACGAATATGTAGCCGGACACGATTATGACGAATCCACTCAGTACGATAACTCTGCTATGAATTTTTTAGAATAGAGCATTCCTCGCTTCCATACTTCGAATGTAAGCTGGGGAATGGGAAAATTTTAAAAATATTAATAGATACAGGGTCAAATAGAAATTATATCCAACCCAAGTTTGTCACCAACCCAATAGCTAACCAAAATCCCTTTAACGCCATATCTGTAGGGGGTAGTGTCCGAGTCACCCACCATAAAATAGCTAACCTGTTCAACCACCCCGATATAAATGCCAAGTTTTTCCTGTTGCCGACTTTAAAGTCATTTGATGCAATTCTGGGCAATGACAGTTTAAAAGAATTAAACGCTGAAATAAAAATAAGCAAAAAAATTATGACAATCAAAAACAAAATTCACGTCCCTATCAAAGAAAAGAAATTTGAGGCAGTAAACACTATAGTACCAAGAACTGAGCACTTAAACAAATCTCAGAGTGACAGCTTAAATAAACTTCTTCAAAGATACCCAAACTTATTCGCAGAGCCAAACCAGAAACTGACCTACACAACTAACGTAAAAGCAGAAATACGAACCTCTTCAGACACACCAGTGTATTCAAAATTTGATCAGTATCCAATGAGCTTAAAAGACGAAGTAAGCAAACAGGTCTCTGAACTTCTAAACGACGGTATAATTAGACCCTCAAGATCCCCATACAACTCCCCTGTATGGATTGTACCAAAAAAAACCGACGCCTCAAAAGAAAAAAAATATCGCATGGTCATAGATTACAGAAAATTAAACTTGGTTACTATAGCCGATAAATATCCTATACCGGAAATTAATGAAGTGCTCGCTCAATTAGGTGACAACAAAGTTTTTTCCGTACTTGACCTTAAGAGTGGATTCCATCAAATTCCGTTAAAAACGTCCGACATAGAAAAAACTGCCTTCTCCGTGAATAACGGAAAATATGAGTTTACACGACTCCCATTTGGATTAAAAAACGCGCCAGCAATTTTCCAGCGCGCACTAGACGACATACTTCATGAACATATTGGCAAAATATGTTTCATTTACATTGATGACATTATCATTTTTAGTAAAGATGACGAATCACATCTAAAAAACCTGGAAAAGATTTTTCAAACTCTGCAAGACGCCAATATGAAATGTCAATTGGACAAATGCGAGTTCTTGAAGAACAAAGTCGAATTTCTTGGCTTTGTTGTTTCCGATAAGGGCATCGAGACTAACCCCGATAAAGTCGCAGCTATAGCCCAGTACCCCCTTCCCAAGACATTAAAAGATTTAAGATCATTTCTGGGACTTTCTGGGTACTACAGAAGGTTTATTGAAAACTATGCTAAGCTCGCCAAGCCCCTTACCTCGCTTTTAAGAGGGGAAGACGGACGAGTGTCCAAAAATATGTCGTCAAAAAAATCTATTTCACTTGATAACCAAGCACTGGAAGCATTCAAAAAACTTAAAAGTAGCCTTATTTCCAAAGACATAATACTCCGTTATCCAGACTTCAGAAAGGAGTTTCATTTGACAACTGATGCTTCCAACTTCGCAATAGGTGCAGTGTTATCACAAGATAACAAACCTATTTCATTTCTCTCAAGAACACTATCTAAGGCAGAAGAGAACTACGCCGCTAACGAAAAAGAAATGTTAGCTATTATTTGGGCATTAAAACACCTAAAGAATTACCTATACGGGAAAGCTAAAGTCAAAATATTTACTGACCACCAGCCGTTGACTCACTCTCTGAGTAACTGGAACGGAAATGCGAGAATCAAACGGTGGAAATCATACTTAGAGGAGTATGATTACGAGATATTTTATAAGCCGGGAAAGGAAAACGTAGTGGCAGATGCACTATCCAGAATACCACTTACAGGCCAAATAAATTCAATTGCCTCGACGCAACATAGCGACGAGAGCTCTGGCGGAGAATTAATACCCAGTATGGAAATCCCCATTAACGCCTTTAGGAATCAGATTTTCTTTCATAAAGCAGAAACGACCGACTATAAATTCAGCATACCATTTCCAACTTTCCACAGACACGACATATACAGACAGCAGTACAATCCAGACGAACTTCTATCCGACCTAAAAAAATACCTAAACCCCTCAGTTATAAACGGTATCTACACGACCGAAGATATAATGTGGAAAATCCAACAATTATACCCAAGTCACTTCAAAAATTTTAAAGTACGCTTCACGCAAACACTGGTCAAAGATTTGACCAAGACCATAGACCAAGAGGAACAAATCCTCAAGACACATAATAGGGCTCATCGAAATGCGTTAGAAAACAAAATCCAACTATCAGAAGAATTCTATTTTCCAAAAATGAAACAGAAAATAGCAAACATGGTGAAACAGTGCAGAGTCTGTAAAGAAGCAAAATATGATCGCCACCCGCCTAACCCAGAGATCAAAGAAACACCCATACCAGAATACCCCGGACACACAATCCACATTGACATCTACTCGACCGAACGATACCTCGTACTTACAGCAATAGATAAATTCTCTAAATTAGCAAAGGCTCAAATTATAAAATCAAAAGCAATAGAAGACATTAGGATACCACTTTGCGATATAGTTTTTTATTTTGGGGTACCAAAATTCATAGTAATGGACAATGAGAAATCATTTACGTCCGAATCGATACGATTCATGTTAGTTGACCAACTAGGAATCCAAATTTATAAAACACCTCCCAACAAAAGCACGGTAAACGGACAGATCGAACGATTTCATTCAACACTATCTGAAATAATGAGATGTTTGAAAAGAGATCAAATCCATAGGAACTTCAAAGAACTTTTAGATCGAGCCGTTTATGAGTATAATTACTCAATACATTCAGTAACAAAGAAAAGGCCACTAGAAGTTTTCTTTGGCAGAAGAGTTACCACTGACCCAACGCAATACGAACAAGCAAGACTGGACAACATAGAACAACTGAGACGTAAACAGACCAAGGATCTAATAGACCACAATAACAGAAGGAAACCAACTCGAACCTATGAGGCAGGAGAGGAGATATTCGTGAGAATAAATACTAGATTAGGTTCAAAACTATCAAATAGATTCAAAAGGGAAATAGTAAAAGAGGATAAGAACACTACAATACTAACAGAATCGGGACGTACAGTACACAAAAGCCACATTAAAACTTAAAAATTTCAATTATAGAATGCTGATGTGCTTAACCAACGCAACCGTAACTATAAGCAATCATACCAACGCACAGACAGTGACCATCTATAGGGGGATCGGAAAAATACGATCCAACGACACCAAAATATTACATGTAATTAATTTGGAACAAATACGAGAGGCTCTCAACAACTTGCAGTTATACACGGACAAAAATCTCAAATACAATAACCTATATCATGTCATACAACACGAAATATCCCAGACGTTTGTAATTTTTGAAACTATTACCACATTTCACTCACGAAAAAGTAGGGCAATTAACATTCTCGGCACAGCTTGGAAATTTGTGGCTGGTAGCCCCGATCATAACGACTTAGTTTTAATAACGGATAATATAGACAAGCTCAATAAAAACAATAACAAGCAAGTAATAATTAACAGACAACTAGAAGACAGATTAAACAAATTGACCAAAATTTCCAACGACATTGCAAATTCAATAAAAAAGGACTCACTTTTGAGCGACGAATTAGCCATCAGTTTCCAGAATCAAGTTCGGCTTATTAAAGAAGAAGTCATAAATATAAAATACGCCATCCAATGGGCAAAATTAAATATGATAAACACATTCTTGTTAAGTAAAAACGAAATACATACAATAAATACCCAATTTAACAATGGCCATATGCCTCCATTAAATACTGAGGAAATGTTAGAATTCTCAGACGTATCCATATTGCACAATGGAACGACGCTCATATACTTAATCAAGATACCGAACTTAGAAACAACAACCTTTCAAAATTATGTAATCAAACCTGTAATTAAATCTAACAGCATTGTTAACTTACCGGCAAGCGAAATATTCGAATCCGAAAATAAAGAAAAAATGTTTGGTGTTAAAGGTCAATGTAAGAATTTTTACAATATAAAAATCTGTAATAAAAATAAGTTAGAAGATTTAAGTCAGACTAGTTGTTTGCCAAAATTACTTAGAGGAGAACGGGCAATGTGCGACTTTACCAACGCAGACCACATACCGACACTGGAGGAGATCGACGAAGGAGTTATCCTAGCAAACAACATCAATGCAACCATCAACTGGTCAGGCAACGAGAAGCAAATAAAGGGAACCTACCTGATCAGTTTCTGGAACGAAACTATAAACATCAACGGCAAGGAGTTCAGCAACACCGAAATACAAGTCGCCGAACCGAGTGTACCACTTATCCAGATTGCTCCCGTAGAGATCGAACGCCTACGAATTCTATCATTGAAAGCACTAGAAGGGCTCCATATAGACAACACCGAAAAACTGCAGAAACTCCAAACCCACTCATCTGTAAACAGTATAGCATTCATCGCATCAATAGCATCTCTAGCTATATTAACGCTTACTCTTCATTGGTGTAAGGGTAGAAAGAAGACAATAAACCTACAACTTGGGAACATCAAAACCGAAATACCCCCAGCACCACCGATTTCACCGGCAACCATATACCAGCCACCAAATACGCAGTTTAACAACATACCATTCTTCTAATACACTTGAGGACAAGTGTAAATCTAAGGGGGAAGAGTTAAGAACGAAAACGTCAAAACTGCAACTGCAACAACATCCGGCCGTCAGGCGAACAGCCCCAATATTGCTGAGCTAAGCGTCTGGATAACTTCCCGCACGCGCAACCCAATTGGCCAAATTCTTGGAACATTTGGCAACAAATCAGGTGATCCAGAAATGTCGCAACGCCGCTGCCTCTGCCAACGTCGTTGCCAATTCTCCAAGCTTTCTTAGGGTTCTTATTAGCTTAGTTTAATTAGTCTAAAATTGTAATCCAACAAGTACGGTCCGATTGGATCAAAATAAACGTTATATTTTTTAACTTAACAACTTAAAAGAATTTAACTTACTTGTTCGTCTTATAAGATTACTGCATTAAGTTATTTTAGCTTATTTAATTTGTTTATGCTCTTACTTATGCTTTGAATTTTTATGAGCATAAGTATATGTTCTTTTTGCTTATCTAATTTATTAACAAAATTGCATTAGATTTATATTTTGTTCATAAATAAAATGCAAAGTCTTATAAGAATTGTGCGTATAAGCCACTTGGATTATTTAATATATTGGTCCAAGCAGGCCTTTATGCTTGCAAATCTTATAAGAACTGTGAGAATTAATTATTTTTGTTTTTGCAATTTTAATTTGCTCAAATGGCTTCAGCATTATTTAAAAAATGAAATCTTTTAAAATTTTGTATTTTTTATCAAGTTTTAATATCAATATGTTTTACAAACAATATCTAGACTATAATATATATAATTTCTGTTCATCTTATAAACTATAAGGATTAAAGCTGAAGGCAGTTGGAGCTGTGTCCATCACAGGGTCAGATATCGCAAGGCTTTGTCCAGGAAACGCTCCTCGGCCGATCCCTGGCTGCAGGCAATGCCACGTCGAGATTTCGATGTCAGTTGCTCATACTGATGCTTGATGGTGCTGTTAAGCAGATGCTCGCAACGCTCCGAGTGCTGCAGAGTTTCCACCGAAGGCGACTTGGCATACTCCCGCTTCAGCACCATGCTAATGATGCGAGATCTTGTGGTCCTGGCCTTTGGCTTGCTAATGACCTGTGACCTGGGACGCAGTGGCGGCGGCGTCGTCGAGCCACCATAGATGCCAGACTCTGCAGAGTCCGAGTCCATGCCCGTATTGGAGACACCGGCACAGCTGCAATAGGTGACGCTGCTACGTGGCGATTGATCCGAGCTGCCGTAGGCCTCATCATCGCAGACATCATAGTCGGGATTCTGCTTCTCGGCAATGGGCAGCGATTCACTGATAGCATACGGTATGCACTTGGCTTCCATATACATGACGGGCTCATCAACCGCCTCCTCGGCACTGGGCGTGGGACTCACACAACGCTCATCCTGCAGCTCTGCGATGCGCTCCTCCAGCACCCGCTGCTTGCGTCGACTCTGACGTCGCTCGTGCCGCTCCCGCTCGATGCGTGCTATCGTCTCCAGGCTCTCAATGAACAGACCAAGATCACGCTGTCCAAACCGTGATGCATTCAGCGTATACGTCGTGCTCACCTTGCCGCAGCTAATGGGCTCCATGAAGTTCACGAACTGTGTGCAGGTGTAGGTAGTGCTCATGATGAATGGAATTGAATTGATGCAATCTCTGAACTGGAATTGATGTGTTTGCTTCGACTGCTGCTGTGCAACTGTTGTCGCTGCTCTGTCGCCGGCATCATTATATATGGCGCACAGGTAGGCCCGAGAGGCTGATCAGCGATCAGAGCGAGGTAGCTTCACTTGCCCTCTGGCAGGTAGGCGCGTCCTCCCTTATCCTCCCACACCCTACACAGGTAATTAGGTCTGTGCCTGGGTAATTCCTTGATTGCTTTTTAATTTCGGCATTTCCCAAAGATCCAGACAGCCAGACGCTGCACGTGTTCGGGGCTTTTATAGCTTTGACACTGGCCAGGCAACATCTGGCTGGCAACAGCTGTTTGGGTTATATGCATATACCTAAATATATGCCATGCATAGCCTAAATAGTGTTTGCTTTTACCCAAATCGATATTTCATTTGGCCAAAACAATTTGCACCTTCAACTGCAGCTGACAGCGCATGCCAAAGCGTCAGCAAATCAATAGCAAATTTTCACTTGGCCTTAATACATATATATATAATACTCTATTGCATATATAGCTGCATTTCTATATCATATTTACACTCAATAAACTGAGCCCTGTTTCAATTGTGCCATTAAAACTTATCTGGCATTTGGCCAAGCCAAGGTCAAGCACAATTCTCGTCTAGTAACAAGGCTGACACAAGGCTTACGCAGTTGCCAAAGCAACATTGATGAATACAATTCAAATCGTACACAATTGATAAGATAACAGCGTCTTATCAGTGCTGCTCATGGCAATAGCTAGAGTGAAGACTTCATGGGGAAATGAATTAACAAGCTGCATAAGAACTTGCCTAAGGCAGATATTACATTAATGCTTGGAATGTAATATAATAATATATAATAATAGCTAAACTGTAATTTTAAAGATTAGATATTCAATTCACAGTTATTATATAGTAAATTCCAGATACATGTGTTTACTTTAAGAACAAGGTCAAGAGCTTAAAGATCAACAACCCCTTCGGATTGGTGTTTATTATTGATAACTTTTCAACGTTTTCTTTAGACTTTAGGCATATACAGTGGACTCTCGGTTAACGAACGGCTCGCATGACAAGCATCTTGCATAACGAAAAATTTTTTTTTTTTGGAAAATAAGTTTCACTTAAAGAACAAAATAAAATATGGCTATATAAGGCCGTTCTAAAGCCAGTATGGACTTACGCGGTTTTTGCGGACGACACAGCAATTCTTTGTGGTGGAATTCGTTCTGCAGATATAGTACGAAACCTCCAAGCAGCATACGACTCTTTAGGTACATATTTCTCCCAATGGAAAATTTTAGTCTGCCCAGAAAAGACCAAGGCAATATTTTTCACAAAAAAACGAAAGGACATCTACGTTCCAACAACAGATATCAGATTGGGCTCGAAATATATTAAGTGGGAACCAAATGTCAGATATCTGGGTATTATTTTGGACAAAAGACTTACATTCAAAGACCATATAACCAACACAAACAAAAAACTCAAACACTTAATCCGTACGCTATATCCCCTTATAAACAGAAACTCGAGGCTGAACATAGAAAACAAAATGTTTTTGTTTAGGTCTATTTTCCAATCAGTTACTTTTTACGGTGCACCAGTCTGGGCAGATATAGCCAAATGTCACATAAGTCAGTTGCAAATCACACAAAATAAAGTCTTGAAGCTTGTTTTGAATCTTCCTTGGCATCATTCCACATCCGATCTACACTGTCGAGCCAATGTCGAATTGGTAGATATTAGATTATCGCGACTATCGCAAAATTTCATAACCAAATGTTGTGAATCAACATATTCACATATAAATGACCTGGCATAGCCATTTAGTTTTTAAGTATTATTAGTGTTTAAGTTAGCTTGTAATAAATTACCTTGGGGTTTTCTATTTCTTTGATTTTTCCCCCAATAATTATGTCATCTTATATACCATGTCATACTCCTAAAAAAAAAAATATCTAAGCAGAAAAGGCCTAATCCTTAGTCTAAACTCTTTAATTATTGTAAGATACTATTCACAAAACTGTAATTATAACAAAGAGTGAAATAAATTGAATTGAATTGAATTGAATTTACACTCAATAAACTGAGCCCTGTTTCAATTGTGCCATTAAAACTTATCTGGCATTTGGCCAAGCCAAGGTCAAGCACAATTCTCGTCTAGTAACAAGGCTGACACAAGGCTTACGCAGTTGCCAAAGCAACATTGATGAATACAATTCAAATCGTACACAATTGATAAGATAACAGCGTCTTATCAGTGCTGCTCATGGCAATAGCTAGAGTGAAGACTTCATGGGGAAATGAATTAACAAGCTGCATAAGAACTTGCCTAAGGCAGATATTACATTAATGCTTGGAATGTAATATAATAATATATAATAATAGCTAAACTGTAATTTTAAAGATTAGATATTCAATTCACAGTTATTATATAGTAAATTCCAGATACATGTGTTTACTTTAAGAACAAGGTCAAGAGCTTAAAGATCAACAACCCCTTCGGATTGGTGTTTATTATTGATAACTTTTCAACGTTTTCTTTAGACTTTAGGCATATACAGTGGACTCTCGGTTAACGAACGGCTCGCATGACAAGCATCTTGCATAACGAAAAATTTTTTTTTTTTGGAAAATAAGTTTCACTTAAAGAACAAAATAAAATATGGCTATATAAGGCCGTTCTAAAGCCAGTATGGACTTACGCGTTGCAGCTATGGGCAACAGCCAGCAAATCAAATATTGAAATACTTCAGCGTTACCAATCGAAAACCCTGAGAATAATAACAGACGCCACTTGGTATATGACAAACTGTGACATACAAAAAAATCCTCAAGTTTACTCTCATCAAAGACGAAATACAAAAAAGCGCAGAACTGCAATGTTCTAGCTATAGAACTCCTTGACAACACAAATAACAGTCGAAGGCGCTTAAAAAGATTACACGTTCTGGATTTGCCAAATAGATAGATAAATATATATATAGATAGATAGATAAATAGATAGACAATAGATATATAAATAGAGTAGATTTAGTTATTAATATATACATATATGAATTGAGCTCATTGGAGCTTAAGCCATCCGGTTACTTTCAATTATTAATAAATTTGCTTATTGTTGTATTGTATAAGACAGATTGCAAATTAAAAAAAAAATAAATAAATAAATAAAACCTAACGAACAATATTTCGCATAACGACAACAACAAACAACAATTTGAAAACATTTATTGTATGCAAAATTTCGGTCTGTATTAAACAACGAAGGAGCGGAAACCCTGAATACAAATTTTAGCATTTTTGTATATCCTAAATTTATTTAAATATTATCAACTATATTTTTATACCCAGAGCCCATCGAAAATGGGAAATCAGTGTATAATGGTTTTGTGAAAATGTATGTAACAGGCAGATGGAGACGTCACAGAAAGTATGTATATTCTTGATCAGCATAAAAAACTAAGTCCGCCTGTCCGTCCGTCCGTATGAACATCGAGATTTCGGAAACTACAAAAGCTAGAGAGCTGAAATTTCACATGAATACTTGTATGCTAGTTACGCTAGTTAGTGCGAGCTTATTTATTTATTTTTTTTTTTTCGATAACTCATCCCATTTCCAAATTGAAAATTAATGTACATTTTTGTTATAAATTTTTTGAGCATAACTTTTATACCGTTTGAGCTAGAGACTTCAAATATATATATCAAATAAATATATATATTATGGATGCGCAGATTATCGAATTCCACGTTTCGCCTCCAATTTGAAAGAAGAAAACGCATTTCAAATACTAGAGACTTGCAATTTGCCACATGAATACATTTCATACTCTTAATCTACACTGAAAATTTCATGAAGATCCTCCATCTAGATTTTTTTTTTAGGGCTCATCTCGACTAGAGCCTTCATACTCTTAGAACCATCGTACTCGGAATATATTAAGAGCATCCAAGTGAACTAGACATAAACTAATGCAATTTTTTTAAGTAAAATTGTAAATTTTAAAATTTTGCATTATACTAGAAATTCATTTACTTAAAATCATGATCTATCAATATATTTAATATATATTATATATGTTATACATAAGACCATTTTTATATAGTGTTCACTTTCGACGTAGTTAATAATCATTGTTTAAGTCAATCCGCCTAACGGACAATGCTACCCTGGCGTTAGGCTTAAAGATACATAAAAGATTAAACCGAAGAGTAACTGAGAGATTAATACTAATCTCCTATAGCATAAGCCACAGCTGAAACAGCTGAATGCCAACTAAGCTACCTGTAGTTCAGGTCAGGTGATCGAAATATTCATAAAAGCAATGCTTTATAAATAGAAGAAGTATTGTAAGACATGACAGGCAGGCAGAGCTAGCTATTGTTGCATGAATGCAATTTAATTAAAAAACAAATTTAATAAATTATTACAATATTTTCAATATTTCAATATATATACTTTAAATTTAAATTTTGCCTTTTCTACTTTTGATATTAAATAAAAAAATAAATAATAAATAATAAATAATAAATAAAAAATAATAAATAAATAAATAATAAATAAATTTGTAAGAAAAATTTATAATATAAATTTTATAAAATAATTATTAATACAAAAAACCTTTGAATTAAGCAAAAAAAAATTAAATTAATAATATTGTAATAAAATAAAATTTTCTTTTTATACTTTTCATAGCTAAACATTTCACGTGTAAATATTTGTAAATATTTATTAAATCACAGTAAAAGTATAAATAGAAAATATAAATAGTTGAAGTATTGTAAGATATGCCAATTTTTGTTTCATATATACATTTTAATTAAATAAATGATAATAAAATTTCAATAAATATAATTGAATAAAAATTTTGCCTTTTCTACTAATGATATTGAAACATTTTAACTGCTCTATAAATATGAAAAGGTGACAGTTAAATATAAAATATAAATTTAAATATAGATTCTAAATTTAATAAATTTATTATTGTTACAAAGCTAAAAGTTAAATAATTAATAATTTAATCAAATAAAAAAATCAAATAATTAATAATTTAATCAACATTTTGCCCGCTCTAATTTTCATGATTAAATATACAATTTTTCCCAATCTACTTCATAATTAAATATACAATTTTTCCTTATCCTATTCAATATAAATTTGACCTTCTCTACTTTTCATAATTAAACATTTTGTCTTCTGTATAAATATTCATTAAATCGAATATTAAGAAACTTATCGTAGCAAACTGACAACTCAATTTAACTTGTTTAATAGCAAAAGTTTTGAAAACTCAACGAAAATGATTGAGCATAAACAATAGATATTTGTTGAAGGACAGCAAAGGTGTCCTTAGACCTCCTGCCGTGTTTGGCTAGCCGAGTCGGCTAGAAACTGTTGTTGGCCAAGCTGACGAAAGCAAATGACTTGAATTTGTCTAGACAACAGACTGGCTGGACTAGAGGACAAACTGAAGAGCGTCGTTGACTCATTAAACTCGACTTTCAGTTTATGATGAATTTGATGATTATTATAATTTTTTTTTTTTTTTTTTTGGAACTACGTTCGTTTGCTGTCCTCTGCAAATCTGAGTTGATTAAGTGTCTTTGTTTTGGCTCTGGGAAATTCATTTTGCAGCTGGCAGCTGTCCGAGGTCGCAGCGAGATTCATTTGAAATGCACTCGAAAGAGCTGAGAGCGGAGAGCTGCGAGCTGCGAGCTGATGGTGTTGGAGCGCTTCTTGTGAAGCTGCTGGCTGCTGCACAAAATCCATTGAACTTTCAATTAGGCACGTAACGCGGCGCGGCACAGCAAATGGGCAATGGGTAAAGAGCGAAGCGTCAAGGCACTTAACCCATTGATGCCGCCATCGGCCGTCGCTTTAAATGAGCTGCAAATTGCCTTTGCTCTAACAGCCTACCTCCCTCCCTCCTGTCTCTTTCTCTCTCAGTTCGTCTCTCGCCTTTTTTGGCCACTTAACAGCATTAATTAATTGTCTTAAACGTAGTGAAGCCGAACATGAAAGCATTATAAACAAACTTACGTGACAGGTGGTTGAATCAACTCACTCACTCTATAGAAATATATATTATACGTACCTGCAATAGACAGAGATAGATAGAGAAAGCAAATTAGTTAAATTGTTTTTATATAGAATGCATCATCATCATCATCAACTGGGACTGCACCCAACGGGAAATATCAATTTACAAAAACATAAATGCCAATTGGCAAATGACAAGCCCAAGACAACGCCACAACTTGAGTTGGCCTGAGAGCATGCTGAGCATAGGGTGGATAGGGGTTTGAGGTCAGAGGACAGCATGGCAAGTGCCGACAAGCAATGTGTGTGTGTGCCTGGGGTGTGTGCCTGGGGTGTGTGCGTGCCCTTCCCCTGTTGATGGACAACAACAACAAGCAAAGCAAAGCAAACTTCAATTGCTTCACATTTGTTAAAGACAAAAGAGCGAGACAGTAGCGTAGTCTTTAGTAGCACTTTGGGGGGTGCTTAAGAGCAAATGGTCTGCAATCTATATATACTTATATGTACATTCCATGCCACTTTAAGTCTTATGTGGATAAAACTCTTTGATATGAGTGTTCCAAGCTGCTCTTAGAGACTATTTATATAGAGTTCGTGCCACTTGATAACAGATCTGTTGGCACTTGATTTATGTTTATGATCGGATATATTACATGGTTTCACTTAGAAATTGCCTACAAATTGAAAGCTGTGAAAACGATTTGTTTTCTAAAGTATTTTTCGTATATATCAATATGTAGCTATATTTATGAATATTTACAAAAATAGTTTTAGTTTTATATTTTTAGAATCCAAATTTCTTAAGCTACGCGCTCAGATATGATCACCTTACGACATTCTCAACGGATTACAGGTTTAGCATGGAAAGCGTCAATCTAGCTCTGATAATTGATATATTTGCACACACATAATAAATATTAAAATCATAAAAAATAAATCAATTATTATTATTTTAAAATTTGTTATACGTGTGCAAATAAATGTAAAAAATAATACAAATAAATAAAAAGTTATTTTATATAATTTATATATTATATTAAATATTATTATAATTTATATAAAATAAACATTTTTATTAATAAAATAAATTTATCAAATTTGTATTTATTTGTATAATTAATACAAAGAAAATATAAATTTGTATTAATAAAATCAATTTTTTAAATTTATATTTATTTTATATTAAAAATGATTATAATTTATATAAAATATAAATTTTAATTAATAAAAAAATGTAATAAATTTGTATTTATTTTTATATTTAATACAAATAAAATATAAATTTGTATTAATAAAATAAATTTATTAAATTTGTATTTTTTTGTTAATACAAATTTATATTTTATATAAATAATAATCATATTTAATAAAATATTTATATTAATCTAAATAAATATAAATTTGTATAAAATTTATGTAAAACAAATCATTTTTAAATAATAAAACTAAATACAAATTAATAAATTTATTTTATTAATACCAATTTATATTTTATATAAATAATAATAATATTAAATATATATAAATTTTTATTTGTATTATTTAAAAATGGGTTGTTTTAAATAAACTTGATACATTAAATATAAATTTGAATTTATTTTTATTATTTTCAAATTTGTTGTCTCAAAAAATATGATAAATAAAAAAACGTTTTTAAATTATTAGTCGTATTAATAAAATAAAAATTAAATAACATAATAAATGGGTATATATAAAAAATATAATTTTTAGCAGATTATGTACTTGCAATTTTTTGAATATAATTGTGCAACTAATATAAAAACTTAAAAAAATCTTTAATTATTAATTAATTATTATTAATTATTATATTATCATTAAGTAATTATTATAAAATTGCATATTATTCACAATTAAATAAACTAAATTAAAAAAAAAATAAATAAATAAATATATATTATTTAACAAATTTGAATATAATAAAAATAAATCAAATGTAATACATTTGTAATATAGCATAACTATAATTAGGAAAGATGCTATAATATTTTCTCAAATTACATTCATTATAAAAGTTAAACCAATTTTGATTCTATTACAAATTAGAAGTTTTGCCTGATATAAGTCAACTTTAAACAAAGTAAATGCCATAATTGTATTTTGGAATAAATGTAATAAGTTTCAAATTAATAATAAATTGAAATTTGTATTGGATATATATAAATTCTTTTAAATTTTACAGCACCCAGTCAGGCATTCCATTCCTGGGCCAATCGAGAATTTCAGTTTAACTCAGCTGCGCTAATAGGGTCAAAATAATAAAGGCAACAAAAAATATAAGAGAAGAAGCAATGCGAATGAAAACAAAAGTCGGTTGCGTGCCGATCGTCAGTCAAGCGACTGTCTATTTATAGGGCCATTGTAATAACTCCATCAGCCGCCGAGGAAAATGATCCATGTAACGGGCTGCCCGCCCATCTAGAGAGCCGAGCCGAGCTGCTGCTGCTGCTGCTGTTGCTGCCAGCATAAACTTCAAACAGATGTCAAGCCGGCGGTCACGTAATTATTATTAATGTCTGCTGCTCCCTTCCAATTTCATTTTCATTTTCAATTCTACAAAACTCAACCCGAGAACCAGCCCAACCCAATTTGCAGCCCAGCCAACTTTTTCCATCTGATCTCATCTAGCAAATATTCAAAAGCTATGCGTCTCTGTTTTACATTAAAAATTATTGCCACAGATTTGCTGCTCTTCTGCTCGTTGTTCTTGTTGTATTATTTTATATTCTACACTTTTTTTTAGTAAACGAGGCGATTACTCGATTCTACGGGTTGTTGAACCATTGGCCAACATGTGGGGCGGTCGGCGATTTGCTTTGCTTTGCTTTGCTTCGGGCTTTGCGTTTTCCCTCCCAAGTGCGTTCTTTGCAAATGAATGGCGTGCTTTGATAAATGGCACATGGTAACGTAGCAATACTATATACAGACATATATGCATACATATATTCATACATATATGCATACATATATGCATACATATATGTCTTCTCACACCCCTCGGTCAGTCGCCTTATATGGCTTTCTTTACACGCAAATTCATTGTCACAAAAGTTTCTTCCATTGATAAATTGCACTCGAAAAATCTCTCGGGTCTCCCTCTCTCTCTCTCTCTCTCTCTCTCTTTGATAACGACGCTCAAATTGCATCAAAGGGGGCGTTTAGCAATAATCAAATCAAATGAAAATAAACAAGAGCTCGTAAATTAAATCGTGACAATTGCAACTTAATGCTGACAATTTTGATCAAATTTTAAATTGATGATGAGCGCAAATTGTGAACAAGAGCCGAGCAAATGAGATAAAGTAAATATATATATTGTCAGACATACGATATTGATTTGACAAACTCAGACATTTACTCAGACATATATGTATATATTTACGCTTATATCCAAATATTTATCTATACAGCTCATCGACAACAAGCTTAAAATATCAAATTTCTTTTGCATTTCCGTGACAATATGTTTATAAATGTTCTTTAAGCGAGACTTTATTTAAGCTGAAATTAAGTAAACAAATTCACGCTAATAAAGATTTGTAAAGAATATATTCAGTTCATTAAAGGCTTTAGATAGTTAAGATCATAGGATTTAGAGGCACACAAAGGAATTCATGAATAACTTTCAATAATGTCAGCAATAATCAAGAGCTTGAGATTTAGAAACACAGAAACATTTGGAATAACTTTAACTTTGGCTACTTTAAGCTATTGCTTAAAGTATTCCCAAGCGCTTAAGTCGTAGTTAAACAACTCTTGAACTTGTCTCATCCCTTCTGCTAGTTATTCTATCAGTGATGCCATCTCTCTTTTGCATTATCATACGCGTTCTCGATATATGTATTTATTTTTCAATATCTATCATCTTTATATCTTCATAACTTATATAGATATCTCTCTATGCCTCTCTCTCTGTTTCATTCTCTTTTGCTCTCTCAGACACTATCTTTCACCTTCTGTTTCTTTCCCTCCCCCTCCCCCTCACACTTACTTTATCTTTATATTTATGTCTATCAGACACTATATTTTTTTCTTCTTTCTTTTTCGTTCTCTGTCTCTGCCTCTCTCTCTTTTTTTCTTCCTTGGTCTCTCTCTCCCTCTCGCTCTTGCCATCTTTTTTTCTTTCTTTTTCCTTCTCTCTCTCTCTCTCTCACTTTCTCTCTTTCTTCCTTGGTCTCTCTCTCCCTCTCGCTCTTGCCATCTTTTCTTTCTTTTCTTGGCTTCTCTCTCCCTCTCGTTCTCGCCCTCTCTTTCTTTTCTTTCCTTGGCCTCTTTGCCCATCTCGTTCTCCCACTCTCTTTTGTCTCTCCTTCACTCTCACCTTGGCCCTAAAATTCTCTCTCTCCCTTTTTGTTTCTTTTTTTTGGTTTTCAGCCTCGCTTTCTTACTCATATCTCTCTCTCTCTCTCTTTCTTTATCTGTATATATAATTTACTCTCTACCTCTTTTCATAATTCCTACGTAATCTTTTAACTCGCTCCCTCTCTCTCTCTCTCTCTCTCTCTCTTTTTCTTTGCCCCTCTCCCTCTCCCTCTCTCTCTCTTTCTTATATTTCCTTTTTTTGTTTTTTTTCAGCTTTTATATACGAGTCTTTATTTCCATCTCTTTCGCTCTTTATGTCTTAGTTTATTTCTTTCTCTCTCTCTCTCTCTCTCTCTCTCTGCCTCTCTCTCTCTCTCTCTCTCTCTCTCTCTCTCTCTCTCTCTCTCTCTCTCCCTCTTTCTATCTCTTTCTATATTAATATTTTTATCTTACTTGTTCTATTCCCTTTATAGTTCTTTCAAATTAGTTTACTTTTCTATTTCTTTTCTTCCCCTCATTCTCTCTCTGTCGCTCACTCTTGCTGTATTGTATTACCTTACTAATTCATAAACGAACTATCTCAACAATTCATTACGATATATGAGCTATTCACGAGTCCATGAGGGGCGCTAATTATAAAAACTTTTGAGCATGCGTCATAAATGCCTTGAAATAATTGCAAATATCTAGTATAAACTTGTGTGCGGACTGGCGCGTAACACAATGCCACGATTTGCTGGCTTTGGTTAATGAAGTCACATCTGGCCAATTTGAATACGCTTTAAATTGGATTTAATTATGCAGTGGTTAAAGCGAATGTCTAACGCTTGTCTATCCATCGTCTGTCTGTTTATGCAAACATCGGCTCGCCGCAGAATTTCATGATGTCGATGGCGGAGGGCGGATGGCGGGGCAAAGAGAATCCAAATAAAAGCGAATTAAGTTACGCAAATGCAATTTGGTTTTTGTTTAATTAAATTTTGTACGTGGATTTTTCGTTTTCTGTTTTTCGCTTTTTGTTTGGCAACTGGCCAGCACTTAACTTTAAAACAATAATAAAAGAAAAACTAAAGCGCAGCAGAGGCCCTAAAAATTCACGGCATGCGGCAGCAGCTGAGGATGCCCGATCAATGGACTTAACTCGGTCAGTGGGAGTTCGTAGCACCTTAGCATTTGAGTGTAGAACAAACTGTTGTTTTCTCAGTTGAGATATCACAGGCGAATGAGGCAAAGAACAACAAGAGATAAATAAATAAAACTGGGCCGCCGACTAAGGCTGCGGCTGAGTCAGCCAACGTCGAGGTGAAAAGTGCGTTTTGCATAATTTTCTGGCAACTTGAGCAATTGAATTTAATTGCCTAAGCATGGGCGTTAATCAAGCTAATTGCTGACATCAGCTAAGCCAACACGACTCCAGCTAAACAAACGTCAGCGAGGGCGAGTCGAAAGAGAACTGAACTAAATCAATTAAGCAAAATCGTAGCGGAATAGATGGAGAAGTAGATGAAAGAGTTATAAACTGATTATTTCTTAAATTTATTTGAATATATTAATTATAGTTATATATATGATATATATAGATTATATGTCAATATAGCTATATAGCATAGGCAATTAGATGAAGGAAGTGTAGAATTATGGGAGATTTGAGTTATAAATTGAGTATATATATATTTATCATAGAGAAGTAGGTGAAGAAAAGTAGCTGAAAGCGGTACGAAATTATGAGAAATTATGTATAAATTGATTTAAATATAATATCTATATTTGTAGCGAGAGTTACGCTGAGTTATATTCTCGCGTAGACAAACTCTGTCTCGTTCGAATATAAACTGAATAGAATTCGCTCGAATCAGCTCTCCTCTCGCATG
The DNA here is from genome assembly GCA_035045845.1 of Drosophila buzzatii. Lineage (NCBI taxonomy): Eukaryota > Metazoa > Arthropoda > Insecta > Diptera > Drosophilidae > Drosophila > Drosophila buzzatii. Next base: position 20,953 of record JAWNOS010000432.1, read on the forward strand.
TCTGATAGCAGATATATTTTATTTTTAATTTATTTGTAATATGTTGACAATTCGTGAGTCAAACTAAAGAAAATTAAAATTATATAAACATAAAGCCTTAACAGAAGTACAAAACATTTAAAATAACAATAGTATCACCAACCCGATGGAGGTGTTTTATTTGCCAGACCGGCCAGCTATGCCCCAATTCACAGCCAAAAATGGTCAGTGATGCTATTGAAACTAAGAAAAATAGAATGTGTTAATTGAAAACTTAAATTAGAATTATAGGTTCTCTGGTATGATATTAACCTAACCATTTATAATAATTTTTAAAATAAAAAATATTAGTGAGAAAAAGGAAAATTAATAAAAATACAAAATTAGAGATGAAGAAAGAAAATAAAGATAGGAATAGAAAATATAAAAGTCAGCAGCATCTAAACTCAACTCAGGGCATTTCGAGTAACTACAGTAAGATGAGCTGAAAGCAATGATTTTATATATATAGCTATATATACATATGTATATAGCATAGGGAACTAAATGAAGAAGGTACTAAATTTATTGGTACTAAATTGAAAATAAACTACATTATTAAGGCACTAAATTTGATTAAATTGAAAGATTGGTTTAAAGATATTAATATTCTATCCATTTTTTTTACCATCTAAATATTTTATATATTGTTCAAATTAATTTCTTTGATGACATTATATCTCAGCTGCACAGACATTTAAAATGTCTAAACTATAAGCTAGCTTTAAGCTAAATGTACTAATTTGGAAATAAAGCATATATTGAATTGAATTGAATATTCTATTCTAGTGAGTTGGTTCAGTTTTCATAAAATGAATAAAAAAACAGATATTTTGCTAAACAACATGTTTCTTTGTATTGTATACTTGAAGATTCATCGAATAACGAAGATTTCGTTGTTTTTTAAATTGTTATCCAAATGAAAGTTATTAACCAAATATTAAGGAAAAATGCAATGAATATTTACATCATTAATATTTATAAAAATCTATATATCTTGCTTACTTTACATACATCTATATCTACATATCTATGTATATACAATCATAAATGTATTTAATAGTCTAAATATTTATATATTGATATATCCATATATAAAGCTATATCTATATATTTTATTTATCTATATCATATTATATTTTCAAAAATCTACATACACATTAATTATTTTGAGCTCATTGAGTTTCAATTTGAATTCTTTACTAACAACTGCCAAGGCAATTGAATTAAAAAATGCTCGAAAAACAAGTTTTCATTTATGTTATAAAACAATTTCAAAAATATCAAATGAATTAATTGATATTTTATGCAGCGTATGCCAAGTACAAATTTCAGACTCAGCATATGAATATATACATACACATCACAAAATAATTGAATGACTAATTATTACAGAAATATATTTGATATTCCCTTTGAGCGACTCGCTCTCACAAGTGTTTCTAGCATATCAAAAGTACAAAACGTTGCGTAAGTCTGACTCAGACCATATATCAGATAACGCCGCAGACCCGACTGGAATTTCAATAAACGAGTTCTATTACAAAAGCACAAGATCAAGTTGAATATACATATGCATATAGCAGTAGTCGCCTTCAAAAATAAACGAAAACAAAAACAAAAGTTGTTTAGAAAACCAGCAAATGCTAAGCGTTTTATAAATAAATATGCAATAATTTTAGTGCGCGTTTTGCGCTTTTCAGACAACAACAAATGTTGTCTATTTGTGTGAGCTATGCAAAGTTTGTGGCACAAATATTGTGATTGTCATCAATCATGCAGATACGACGAGTCAATTGCGAATGTGCTGGGTTCAATTAGCTGCCTAAACTAAGCCTGACCTTCAGGCCATTTTATTACACCTATGAAAACAGCAAGGGAGAAGAGTGCTGACAGTGCACTGAGGAATTTTGTATATTTCAATTTTATATGACCTTTTGCAATGTATTCTATATGTGCTTTGAATGGCATCATCAACTAGTATAGTCAGTTTGACACGCCTAGCTTGAAGATTATAAGAGCTAAACAAACACGAAACTTGAGCTGAGAGAGTTGAGCATTATTTTTGTTCGCTAGTTTAGGGTATGTGCTAGGTGCTCACATATATATTCAACTCTAGCTTAAGGTATTTGCTAATTGAGCATAGTCTACAATCATCCATTGACATTAGCTAAACTCTTATAGATCTTTTTCAATAGTTAGGATATATCCAAGTCGAGTACTCCCCACCATTAGCCACTGCTGACAGTAGAATAACTGTTATACTGTTAACTGTTAACTGTTATCTCTTCTAAAATTGTTTAGATAGATTATACCCCACCTCGAACTCTTATATTAATCCTCTTCTACAGTTAGGGTATGCACTAGTCGAGCTCACACACACACACACATGCTCATAACTCACTTTTGACAGTCAGTTCCGCTATGCGAACACCTTAATTTGTCCAGGCTATGGGCATTGCGATGCGATACGATGCGATGATAAATGATATATTTATATATGACATATGCCAGAGCTGGCGCAGGCAAATCAATGTGAATTAACTCTGACATGGCGTGCCATTTGGGCAACGGATGTATATACCCTGACACACACACACACACACCAGCCAGACAGTTATCGTATAAATAATAAATAATTTGCACAATTGAAAGCAGTCGCATTAGCTGTGGAAACCAGTTTTATAAGGCATTGGGTCAATGCGGCGTATGCGTAATGTCTACGGCTACTAAATAACTAAGTAACTTTTACTGCAAATGTGGGGCAATCATCATCATCAGCAGCAGAGTCTGTGCAATACTGTAATACAGATTGTTTATTGATTGTGCGATAAGCTCACAAATCAACAGAACTCTGACGTAAGCGCGGATTATCGCGTAAGCATTGAGAGCGCCATGTGGCAAACTGTGAAGCATTCATCTGAGCAAGTAGCACAGAAAGCGGGCTAAACAAAGCAGTACTTTGATTTATTAAATAAATATAGTTCATTATAGTTTTCAGCGTGATGCATAAACACAGAAGAAAATAAAGAAAACTCGTATCAAAAAATTAAATATTAAATATCTGTATCTCATTGTAAATTAATTAAATGTAGTTCATTTCGTTTTGAAGCTTATGAAAAAATAAAGAAAGATAAATAAACAACAAAAAGAAAATAAAGAAAATTTCTTTCAAAAAAATAAAATATATTATAATAATAATATTATAATAAACAGTAAATATTTCATTCATCTTTTGCATAATATTCCATATAAAAAGTGAGCAATATTTTATTTTACAATAAAACATGTTTCATTTGCTTAAAGTTTTGTTTAATGCAGCAGAACACAACTGTATATAAATATAAATTTATATAATGATATATAAAATAGCCTAAAACACGCAATAAAGACAATGAACTGCACACTTAATACATGCAACTAAATATAAATTATGCAATAATCAATGTTAGTTAATAGCTTCAAAATACTTTTGCTAATAATAGACTAGTAATTAAACAAAAATAATTATATAAATGATCAGAAAGTCACGTAAAGTCAGCAATTCTGAAAATTACACAAACAGTCAATTTCTATAGAGTTAAGTAAAAGCCGGAAATTCTAGCGAGAGAGCGAGAGAGAGTGAGAGAGTTAAGTGAAAAGTCATGTTTAGTTTTAGCTCTTATCTAACTTGTCTACATTTCAATAGGGAGCGAGCTATCTACGCATTCGAGTTTTATATTTATATAAATGTAGATTATATCTGCACAATCAGCACGCTCAACAAAATTACAAATTTGGACAAGTTAAATGCAACCCTTTCATATTGCTGCTGCAAAGCGGGTGAGCTGCACAGGTCATGGAGCGCACGTAGGGAACACCTGACTGACTGACTGACTGACTGACTGAGTGAGCAAACGGTGCCTGTGGTCAATCAACTGGGGTTCACTGACACATAACGTGTCCGGGGTTTGGGGCTGGTCAGGACCGTTGTTGTTTGCTTGATGGATTGACAAACTGTTGAGCAACGCGCTGGCCGTTGGCTGGCAACAAACCAAAAAGTTTGTTATTTGCCAACGCCCACCACCATGATGGCCGTTGCTATTGATTGCGACACGACAACAACCCTGAAAAGCCAGGAATCGCTGAGAACTTAACCCTCGCACAAGGTGACGTGACGTGACCCATGCCGGAAACGGATGTGGCCGACAAAATTGTTTAAAAGCGACTTCAAAAAGAGGGCAGAGCTTAATGTGATAAGCCCAGAGATGCCCTGCGCTTTGAGTGAGTGAAAAAGATTGTAGTTAGATACTCTTTAAAGAGTATTAAAAATAAAATTTGATATAGACTATATCAATATATAATTCATAAAAATTTAGCGTGGGAATGAAATGTAGATTGCTTTGCATTACATTAATTTTTTAAACTAATTTAAAAAAAAGAAAAAAAACAATATACTCTTTTTTCCTTTGGGAAAACAGTATAAAAAAATATATATATATGTATATTTATTTATTTTTTTTTATTATTTATTTATTTTTTTTTATTTATTTATTTATTTATTTTTTAATTTTTGTGCTTTATTTCCCTTAAATATTATTTCTACAATATGTGTTCATAATAGTTACATATTAATGCATAAGATTTAAATGAACATATATTATAAAAATAATATTAAACATAAATAAAGTACAAAAATAAAAATAAATAAAAATGTTTAGTCAATTTTTGTGCAAAATAATAATTTAAAACAAGATATATACACATTTATAAAAGGCTAAAAAAAAACCCTACTTTTCATTTGTCAACAATATTAAACTAAATAATTTGCCTATTTGTATTATATTTTGCATTGAACTTTTATTTAATATAGAAAAAGTAATATAGAAAAATATTAAAATTTTTTTTTTAAATTTTAATCTAATTAATAAGTTATTTAGTTCAATAAAAATAAATATATAGAGAAATATTAATTTTTTGTTTTAAATTAATTAATTAAGTTTTTGGTAATTATAAATATCGAATAATGACATTAAATTTGTATTTTTCTTGATTTATTTACAATTGGATTATATTTGTTTATAAAATAAATATGTGATTGAAATATTTAACAAAAATGATTATTAATATTATTCATTATTAAAAGCCAATTAATATATTTAGTTAAGGGATTAAAGGCCAAGAGCTATATATTCTTTTGAACTTTTACACTCTCAGTGCGGAAACTTTTAAAGTACAGAAATAAAATAAATTCAATTTTATTTTCATTTTAAAATATTGCTTAATTTTCAATGAAATTTTATGGCAAATTTAAGCAAATTTTAAAAGCAAAATGAAATTTACATTCTATTATTTTATTTTATTTTTTAACGCTTTAAAATCTGTATAGTTTGCAGTTTCATTTTGGCCCTACACTAAGCGACCTTTCTATATATTCGCTTAGGGTAAATCAAGTTCTGACTATAATTATGAGCAGTTAGCTAATCGCATATGGCTACGGTGCATTTTATGTTTCCTGTTGATTGCAATTAGGCGTGCATGTCATGTAATTATGACATGAGCAAAAAGAACCCAAATGATGGGAGAGACAGACAGACAGACAGGCTGGCAGACAGACAATTGACTGTCTGACTGCCTTCTGTCTGTCTGTCTGTCTCACCTGTCTGTGTGAAGTGGCATTCGAGCCAAAGGGCCATTGTCATGCCAATCTCTTTTGGCTCATACTTGATGACAGGCAAACAAACGGGCTCATGACTCGATTATGGGCCTGCCTCAAAGCTGTAATAGAAGTGCCTAAATAGAACTGTAATCAACTGAGGCCCCACAAATGGCAACCAATTTGGCTGGCAACCAAATTGAAGTTCTGCCAGCCATTCAAACTGTAAACCTAAACAGACAATAAACACACGCACGTGCCACGCATTTATCAAATGCATTTCACGCCACACTGAAGCCAAAGCAGAGTTTTGATATGCCATCCCCCCGCTCTGTGGTTAATGAACGACCCTGACTATCTAAATATTATGCACACACACACTACAAATAATTTACATTTTATTTTAGTTCAGCTGTGGCTGCTATCTGGCAGCTTTAATCGCATAGAGTGCGTCACATAAACTGACCTTTTCGAAGCTCTATAGGAGCAATGGGGGTTGAGCGCGTTGGGTAATACTAGAGGCAGCGAGCGGTACGAGATGTAAGGCAACTCAGCAAATGTCATTTCCATTTGCATGTGTCACTGAAAATAAACCCTGAAGGAAATGCTGGCAACAACATCATATATATGTATATGGAATTGTACGTGTGGATAGATAGAGCAGCCCATAATGCAACAGCACAAGAAGTAAATGTGCTGCTAGTACGTATATGCACATCAGCTGATGATGGAAATGAATGAGGTTGACGGGGTAAATTATGCTGGCAGAGATCAAAAATTTTTATTTTATGCATTCACTTATTTGTGAGACTTAAATAATTTAATTATTATTTATTTGTATTAAGATTTTAGATTTTATATTATTTTATATATTATATTTAATATTTAAAATGTAATATTTTATATTTTATTTCTTACATTTTATATTTTATATTTTAAATTTCATATTTCAAATTTTATATTTTATTTTTATATTTTATATTTTGCATTTTACCTTTTAAATTTCATATTTTACATTTTATTTTTAAAATTTAAAAATAATATATTAATTTTTTTTTTAAATTTTCAATTTTTTTTATTCAATATATAAAATTTTGCATTTTATTTTTTATATTTTATTTTATATTTTAAATTTCATATTTTACATTTTATATATTTAATATTTAAAATTTTATATTTTATATTTTGCATTTTATATTTTATTTTTTATATTTTAAATTTATTTATTTTTTTTTAAATTATAGTTTTCATTTTATATTTTATTTCGTATGTTTTATATTTTAAATTTCATATTTCATATTTTATATTTTATTTTTATATTTTATATATTATATTTAATATTTTATATTTTAAATTTCATATTTTATATTTTATTTTTATATTTCAGATTTCATTTTTATTTTTATATTTTATTTTTATATTTAATAATTTATATTTTATATTTTGCATTTTTATATTTAATATTTCAAATTTTGCTTTTTATTTTTTATATTTTATTTTATATTTTATATTTTATATTTCATATTTTAAATATTATATTTTATTTTTAAAATTTTATATTTATATATTAATCAGGTGAAAACTATCGTAAATACAACAAATTAAAATGCTTTGAGTTCGTATGCAAATTATTCAAACGTTTCAGAATGTTGAAGTCAAATATTATTATAGAAAAGAAAAGTGTAGAAATCGATATACTTTACATATCTTAAAAGAGCTAATGATTAACTAACAAATCACATTGTCGCCACTGAAATGAGTAGGTAAGATTAATAGAGAGGAAGAATAAATGGAGAAGAATTAAGAGGTGTGAGACGCTTAAGTAGAGATGCTTAATAGAGAAGAGTATAGAGAAGACTATGTCCCGTCAGTTAAACGTTTATGGATATTACAAAGAAAAGAAATAATTAAAACAAGTCTAGTAAAGTGATAATTTATATAGAACAAAGAAGAAGAAAAGCAAAAAACATACTGCCCAAAGCGAAACTGATCAAAGAGAGCTGGCAAAACCGAGTCAACGAAATCTCTTATAATGAATTAAATAATTTATGATTCAATTAAAGTTACTGAAATATGATTATAAGAGATTTAATAGTGAAACAAAAAAAAAAAAAAAGCAACTTTAGAGAAATGTAGCTATAATTAAAATTACTTCCATATGCAATATTTTGGCATTGTTATCTTTAAATAGATAAATAAATCAATTTTAAGAGATGCTTGAAATTTATACTTATAAGCAAAATTATAATAATTCGTAGTTTTGATATCTTTTATCTTCTTTTAATTACTTAAAAAGAGAGTAATGTAATTTTGTTATATTTATTTTTGATTTAATTAACTTTTATTTATTCAAAGGTCAAAGACCAGACACTGTCTGCAGTGCTCATCAGAATTGTTGTCACACCTCTTTGATGGATCGTCTGTCATAGTCACACAACTATACTATAAGCGAACCCATTTAGAGATAAGAAATACCCTCAGGCATTAGAAGGGCAAACAAAAATGCCAAAAGTCAAATGCCTAGAGAGTGAGCGAGAGAGAGAGAGAGTGAGCGTGTAAGGTAAGAACTAAAAACATATTTTACATAACTAAACAGATCTCACTAGAGTGAGAGGTAGAGCTTACTCTCCCTCTATCTATTTCTCACTCGCTCTCTCTATTTATCTCTCTATCTGCCTGTCTCTCTCTCTCCCTCTCTCTGCCTTGCATTTTGAATTTCTCTGAACATATGGCACAGCGAGCAAAAAGGTAAACAAAAATGCGGGAGGAGCATTTCGTTCTGTAAAAGATGCGGCACATTAAAATGTGATTTATATATATATGAGACACACATACATGCATATACATAAATATGTATGTATATATGTATGTTATTTACCGACAAAGTGTGCGACTATTTTTGGACTGCAATCGAGTTGAGCAACTCACAGAGGCGGAAAAGGAAGTGCGCGTTATTTGTTTGCCCCACTCTTTCAACTGTTGTTGTTGTTGTTGTTGTTGCTGTTGTCATTTTGTCTATCTGTCCAACTGTCTCTTGTTGTTGCTGCTGTTGTTTCACTAGTTTCGCTTTGAAGGGTGTCCGATTTGTACTATGAGCCGCCGCTGCCGCCGCAGCCTGCTGTTGCTCGTTCACGCAGCTCAGTTCCAAAGGCAGGTGTGCATTTTTTTGAGGGTAGTGAACAGCAGCAGCAGCTGACACCGTTATGTTGAGCAGGTGTGTGTGTGTGTTTGTGCATTTTTCCAATCAGCATTATGCACAATATTTGTTAGCCTTGAAAGTTGTTTGGCTGTTAACTTAATTTGCTTGCCATTGGCCCACACACAACGACTTAGCCCAGTTTGCAGGCTAATTCAAATGCAGACTTGAAAATAGAAAAAACGCCAACAGTCTTTGGCTGGTTTTTGTTGGCCAAACAAACTGTAAATTGTATTTGAGTGCGGAGGTTTTAGCCACAACTTTGGCAATAAATATAAAAGAGGCAAAGAACAAGACAAACTTTGATAGCTAAGAGCAAAAGATGCTAAAATAAAAAATAATAAAAAAAAAACTACTTTGAAGTATTCACTTGAGAAACTGTGCTACTGTTTGCACAGCATTGATCATGGCCATATCGGCATAGTTCATGGACCTCTCTAGAACAATAAACAATGCTAGAGATTCTGAATGATGAACAATCCATGAATAATCAATTCATCAAATTTCTAGCATTTCTCTTTATACACATTCACAGTTAGAGAAGCAATGGAATTTGCTCTTGAGCATGTTTTGTTTTCCATTTGTGTTTAATTAAGTGTCATTCATAGAGAGGTAGACTCACAGATACTGTTATATAAGCTGTTATACTGGGAATATGCATTACAGCGCCAACAAGGTTCACATTGTATATGAATATTTTACAGCTTAAAGATGAATATGAATAAAGATGATAAAGTGACATACCAACTGTTATATACTATGTGTTATACTGTTATACACATGAAAATAGCAATTAGTATGCCCATCAGGCGATCTTAACTACTTAATTCATTCATTTTAATTTCAACTCATCTTTTTAATGACTGTTATACAAATTGTTATACTGAAGTGCACTACGACTTATTTCATCAATTTTTAATCATCCCAATCTTTTTGTTGACACTACTACTGAAGTGCACTACTATTTGAATTCTGCCAATTAAATTAAAACTATTCATTTTAATAACTGTTATACAAATTATTAAAGTGAATTGCGCGGCGTTGTTTGCTCCACAATAATATGCCATTACATACATGTAAATAATGCACTTTAAAAGTGTTATACAAACTGTTATACGACTGTTATACTGTCATAAAAGTAAATATAAGAATGCGTAAGCCTGTATATATCAGCAATTATATTATTTTCGTTTACAACTGTTATACAAATTGTAATACTAAAGATAATTTTTGCTTACAACTGTTATAAAAATTGTAATACTAAAGATAATTGTTTCCCTTACACTTTGTTTGCCCTATTGAATTGCATTCCATAAATAGCAGACATTGAAACAATTATAATGTGTTACACAAACTGTTATACAGTAGCTAAATGAATAATGCTTGTACGTGACATTGCCATATACATTTTAAATGCATTTTTCTATAGATTATATATTCATATTCATTTCAATGCAATCGAATATTTGTACAGTTCCACATTTAAAGAGAATTTCCAACCAAAGCCTTTGTCTAACTAAAAATAAAGCCATCTTTGTTTCAGGCACTCTGCGCTGCTGCCATCGTTTTAGAACACTTTTAAAGGCCACTAGACGTGGCATCCTAGGCAAATGTTGACTTCCAACTGGGCCTTTCTTGTTCATAATAAAGTCCTTTAACCTTTTGCTCGACTTTTTTTGCAGCATTTCATATTGTGCGAGCAAACGGAGGGCTCGTTTCCTTTTGAATTTATGCAACTGCAACTTCCGCATATCTTGACGGCGTTTCGTGCTTAGCCAGGGGCCACTTCAAGTTAACGGCTTTAAGCGCCAGGTTTCTCACTCTACTCGTGCCAGTTTATGCGCAGAAGCAAAGCATAAAATATTTCAAGGCAAGGCAAGTGGATATGCCACATTTGATATTTATTAAAGCTTTATTATGCCAGGCGTTGCATATTTTAATTTTTGTGTTTTTATGGATCACACATTTGTAGACAACGATGTGACAGACATTGGAATGTCGTTGTTGCTGTTGCTGTTGTTGTTTTTCTCGCCGCCAACTCGTAAATTACTCAGCTTCATGACAAACTTGATGCTCGGCGAGTGGGTGGCCTGGAGGCTCAAGTAATGTGCAACCACAGCCACAACAACGACAAGAAATGTGAATCATATGTCTGCGAGTTCTTTGCCAGTTGTCTATGTGAAATTGCTATACAGCTGGCCCATATACACAATAATTGCTCATCATTTTTTATTATAGACAAAGTAGCCTAAAAATAGCTGAAAGAACATTTTCGTATGGAACGAATCGAGCCACTTGGCATTTGTTAAAATTTCGACTATAAACAAAAACAAGCTGCAGCCAGCTTCAAATTAAGGCATATACAAAACTCGAAAAAATCAAATATATAATTATTTTTATATTTTCGTTTTCAGTTGTTCAGCTTGACTTTTGCCTGTTTGGTTTTTATGGCATGTGCAAAATGTTTTTCACATTTGGGCGGGTTCTATTATTCGTAGATTGCAAGTTCATTTCACAAAATATAGTGAAAATATGATTATTATTATTGTTTTAGTTACTTTCAAGGGGCGACGTGTGGCAGAAGCCAAGAAAAATTAACAGATCGTGAAAAATTGCAACAAACTGCGCAAAAACAGTTTGTTGAGTTCATTAAGCGAAAATGAAAGATGGAAGATGGATTTCGATATAGATATAGATATATAACTGAAGATATATTAATATTTTATAAGTATATTTTATATTATATATAAATAAATACACATAAAAAATATATATTTTTAATAAATATATTCCTTGAAAAATAAATATAATAAAAAAAAAAAAATTGTGAAAAATGTTGAGGAAATTAATTTTGATAAATTCTCTTTACTTTTACTGTGAGTTTTTTTTTTTTTTGAAGATTTTACAGAGAGATACGCTGCATAAGAGCAGCTAATTGAAAGTAAGAACAAAATAATAATAATAAACAATGCTAAATTTTATTTATTTACTCAAAAGCCAGCAAAGTCTAGCTAGGTGCTAAAGCAATATCATAAACATGTACAGATGCAGTGCATATAGATAAACCTTGAACTTTGCAAGGAAGTTGAATTAATAACAAATGATGTTATTGTTTATCGCTTTTTATATTAAAGATATCAAATCGGACTACTAGGAATTCTCGTTTTTTTTAAATCTTTTTTATACCCTGCACCCATTGAAAATGGGAATTCAGTTCAGTTCATTACGCAGTACGAGTTTTTTTTTTATTTTTATTTTTTTCGATAACTAATCCCATTTCCAATATATCGATAATAATCGAAAATTCATTTTCATTTTTTACGTTTTTACGAACATAACTTCTACACCGTTTTAGCTAGAGACTTAAAATTTGTATATTTAGATAGATATTATAGATACGTAGCTTATGTAACTGCGCGGTTAGCAGAGCTCGCATTGTGGTCGTAAAGAAGAAGAGTATTAGTTTTTTTTTTTTTTTTTTTTTTTTTTTTTTTTTTTTTTTGCAGGGTTGAGGGTATCTCGTAGTCGAGCCGTCTCGACTAGAGTCGACTAGAGCCTCTTACTTGTTTGATAAAAGAAATCATAGAAATAAATTATTTTTTTAGATTATTTAACTACCTGGCCCAGGCCATAGTTCAATCGTGCAATGAAGTATATATATACATGCTTTGTATATGCTTTTTAAAAACATTTGACTCAATTTCTCCACACACAGCAAGAAAGTGAGAAATGGGTTCGTTATCATTGCAAGTCAAGTCAGCTGACGACGCGTGCTGGAAAGCGTATCACATATATACATATATATATATATATTTATATACTATATATATACATATCTCATTTTTTGCCAAGTCGTAAATCGATCTGACATTTCGCATATATAACAATAAAGGCCAAACAACGTTTTTAAGTCAAATAAATATTTGGCCGTTATTTTGGCATTTCATATTTACATTTTGGCGAGCGCAATTTATGAACACCATTTGAGGTGTGAATGGAAAATATGGCCAACAGCACAAGCTAAAGCAAAGGCAAACATAGATAAAGTTAAGCAAAATGAAATATATGGCCGTAAAAACTAGAAAATTAAGTCTTTGAAGTGTGTGCCAAATATTTAATTTAATAAAACTTAATGCCGAGTAGGAAGTAGCAAAAATAGGAAAAGAAATATTATTTCGAACTACATTTATATATATAGGAAAATATATATTTATATATATATCTTTGTATATACTTCGCAATCAGCTTTCACATAATTTACTCATATAACAGCGTGAGTCCAATTGATAGAGATATATGAGCTTGGCCCAATTGAATTAGCTTCATGAGACGATCGTAATTAAAATAAAAGACTCATCAATTAGCTTAAAATATAAATTTTCAAGCAATTGTTGTTTAGGTTCAACTGCCCACACAGCGGAAAAGCGCCTACGCTTTAAAAAAAAAAAAAAGAATACAACAAAATTGATTTGCGTTCCATCAATTGAGGTGCAAAATGAAAACTTTTTGTTTATCTCAGTTCTTTTGAGTTTGTCGATTTCAAGTGTTTACGCAAAAAATTAAAATTACACGCTGCGAAAAATAAAGAAGAAAAAACAAGAAAACCAAAATTGAAAACGTAATTAAAAGCGTGTGAGAAATAAATTACGGTCAGTCAGAGTTTGGAGATCAACAAATATATAAAAACGAAAATTAATTAAAATTTCCTGCCCTGTTGAGCTGCGCACTTTCGCCCTGGGCGTGCACACTGTGTGGGAAGCGACTGTAGCGCAAGACTAAATGCCGTTTCAATTTGAATAAATTACAGCAAATGAATGCTTGAGCCATGAGCTCAGCTCAGCTGCATAGAAATACAATTTAGAAAACTATCTACATTGATATGGAAGTATTTTAATTACTTTGAAAAGTATCTGTGCAATTTCAACGTTTTGTCAGCTATTTAAAAGAAAGCGGTTTATCTGCTCGTTTTTTTTTTTTTTTTTCTCTTTTCAATTTGAGTTTTTCCGCAGCTATGACAAACAGCAAGTTGCATTTTTGTCGCGTTTGTTTTGACATTTTAGGCAAATGGTGAGAGCGAGATGGCTGCTCATGATAGACATGCAATCGCTGAAGCAAGACAAATTGCTGCGAATATGGCAAAAAATACAAAACAACTGCAAATGTGAGCATAGATGATAAGCCTGTGTCGATATGGGCAAAAGAAACAGGTAGAAAATACAAGAAGATCAAGCGACAACCAAAGAGAGAGGGACTCTGAGAGAGCGTGTGAGCCATTTACAAATGAAGAGCGCAATGTTGTTATAACGCAAAGAGTGTGCATAGATGTTAACAGTGGCATAACAGCATAAGAACAACGCTGTTAAGACATCAAGTGGAATTTTGACAGACAGATTATGTAATTAGCAGCAGCTGGCAGAGTGGACCTGCACACGTAACAGCAAACTTTACAGCATGGATCATGTAACATAAAGAGAGAGAGCAGCGCTATGTTATTACAGCGCAGAAATATCAAGAGAGCGGCGGCGTTTGCTCGCTCTGTTTGGCAGGCAGCCAAGCGGCGGCTTGCGCGATGTTTTTGCTTCTGTTTTCGTTTCGGCATTGTTGTTGTATTTTGTGCGTGCGTGAGAGCGAGCGCAATGTTTTTACCTTCGCCTTTGCCTTCAATATTTACCGTCTGAGCATGTTAACAACAAATATTTGATGAAAATGAAATCTAACAATTGAATGCCCGTTGGGCTAAGCATTTAATAATTTACTGCGCATAAGAAAGCCGCTAGGCTGTGTGGACAGTTGAATAGTTAATGTTGTTGTTGTTCTTGTTTGTTTGCTTGTTCTTGTAGTTAGTTTTTTTTGTTACCATTTGTTTTATCAGGCGACACTCCAAATACACACAAAGATAAGCAAAAGCAGAAGTTGAAAAAAAGGTAATAAAGAAGCACAGTGACCAGAGTATCATAAATCTGGCACGCTTCTCTGTATTTGTTTTTTCTTCTTCTTTCTCTTCACTTTTGGTGGATTAAGAAAAGAGATTTTTCAACTGCACTCGAAGACTCGCTTATCAAGAATTTGTTGACATTACAAGAGTATGACAATAAATATATATTTTAATTAAGTTTACTTTATTCCTCATTTACTTCTTCTTCAGTTGTTTGCTTTAGTGGCGGCAGCATTACTTTTGATGCTATGCTTTCTTTCATTTCTTTTTTTTTTTTCATATATAATTATTTTTCATTATTATTCCGCATGACAAATGCAACAACAGCGGCTAAGCAAAGGCGGCTAAATTTTTAGCGGAAACCGGAGCGAAAGTTTTGGCCTTTTTAGCCAAAACGTGGGAGTTGCGCCTAAGAAAAGCGACAAAAAGAAGCCGAAAATAAAAACAAAAAAAAAAGGGCGCAGCTTTTTATTGCTTTTCCTTCACATTAAAAACAACCGAGAAAAGCAATAGAAAACTAAAGTCAATGAGGCGCAGCGAAAACTAGATGCTCTGCCAGAGTAATTAATTAAGCATGCTAATTGGAGTAACTAAATTTTTAATTTAAACAAAAGAAAATAAAAATTAATTTTTATTAATATTTGTTACTTTATGGCAAAGAAACTAATGTAAATTAAAGCTTTATGTACACTTGTGCTAATAATTGATGCCAGCACTGTATACAGTCGTGGATATATATTTATTATATTTATTATATGTATATTATATACTATATATTTCATCTGATTTGTTTCAATGATTTTCTGCATTCCTTCATGTTTCAGCGCTATGATATTGACTCATCCAACGAATTCTTTAAAATATTATTCTATTTATATAGAAGTGATCCAAGTAAATAAACGAATTTACTAGTAAATCGAAAAAGATTGCAAAGAATTCGTGATAAAATATTAAAAATGAAAAATTATGTGGTAACAATATATAAGTATATTTTGTTTGAATATTTTGTATTCATAAATATCAAAATATAGTGAAAATAATAAACCTAAAATTGACTTCACCTTCTTAAGCTATTCAATATTTCCAATCTTTCAGGAATTGCTACAAAGAAATCGTTTCATATATTATAAATCGAAATTTATTGCATACAAAACTCAAATAAATAATTCTTATCTCATATCGAATACCCTTGAAAAGCCCTTTTACGCTGGCGTCCAAATTAATATACTTGCTGCTCATCGACATGCTTGAATGAACTTTTGAGCTGCTGAACAGTGGTTTCCAAAATAAAGTACACGCTCTAAAAAACTAACTTGAAATGGTTAGAATATTCATTGCACACTGGCGTCAAAAATAAAGTGTACGCTAACAAGCTAAGCCTCATTGTACGACTTTGGCTTATGTATTGTAGCGACACTGGCGTCCAAAATAAAGTACACGCTCTCATAAAACAAACTTGAATGAACCACAACTATTTGCTGCACACTAATGTCCAAAATAAGCTGCACACACGCAATTAAATACAATTCGAATGAGCACATTACCGTCAAAAATAATGTGCACACTCTTAAGCTATTAATCTGTACAAGCAAAAGTCCACACTGGTGTCAAATGGAAAATGTACGCTTTATAAACACACTGCCGTCTTAAATAAACTGCACACTGTGCAACAACAATGACAGCAAATTAAAATAAAAAAAAACTTTACTTTTCAAATCTCATCAAGAGTTGAACTAAAATAACTGTGCAAAAACTTTTGGGTCAACAATTTCATTTTGTTCATTTTAAAGCGGTCCCAAGACAAACAACTTGATTAACATAATGAGAAAAAAATACGTACATATGTATATATAACCCGACTTGTGTAGGCCAAAAGTAAATACAAGGCTGAAAGGGGGCGTGTCTGCAGTGCGGCGGCACTTCATTACACAAATTATATAACCTAAGGTCAAGTGGTCATTGTCTCGGCGGAAGATGACATTAAATTGTTCGTAATTTGTAGTGGAACCATAAAAACACAAATGCGCCCAGCAGAGGAAATTAAGAGAAAACGCGCGAGGCGCGAAAAGCAAGAAAAAAAATGAAAACAATGGCCACAATACAGGCACAGGCATTGATTTATGAGTGAGAAGCACAAGGATTATGAAGGGGAATATAATATACTTATCTAATAAATCATAATGCGACAAAAAAAAAAGGAAAAACAAGACTCAAGTCAAGGCGTTTCATGAGCGTTTTAAAACGCGTCCATGCGCCAAAGCCGATTAGCGGGCGAATTGTGGATGCAAAGGATACGAATAATGTAAATGCTAATGCGGCGGCACGCATTAAAGAGAATGTAAGTGTGTTAATGGCTGTAAGTCGTAGGCAGACTTGGCAGGCGAAAAGCGCACCAAAGCAAACACGTGAAAGGAAGCGAAAAAATGACACACAAAATGCACAGTTTTTTTTGTCTGTTCCGCGCGACTGCGTTAATAGCAGGGCGCAGAGCGCAGGGCACTGGGCGCAGGGTGGGCGTGTCGCACTAATGGGAGTGTCGCGAGAGCCAGCCAGCCAAACACGATGGGAGACGTGTAACTGCCGAAATCAATTAACAGTCAACATAAGGAAGATCAAAGCTGCGCTCAACTGGATATGCAAGAGCTAGAGCAAGCGAGCGAGCGAGAGATGATTAGTGAAGAAACAGTTACTGAGAGTAAAATGAATGGAAATCACGTCGTATGCATAATTTGCACATTGAGTGAAAAAAATAATATAAGAGCGCAAGAGCAGAGAATGTAATGTTAATATGGGAATAGGCAAACATGAATTAAGGACATTGCGCTGCTACAACGATGCTGGAATGCTCTTTCAAGTATAAATAAATTAAATTAAAATGAAATGTAATTTATTTTTGAAAAATAAATTAAAGTGAAAATATTATAAATTAAATAATAGTAATATTAGTTTATTTATAATTTTAGTACTATAATTTATTTTAATATTTAAAAATGTAATAGAAAATTAGAGATAAAAATGTATTACATTTTGTTTGTGTTATTTTAATAAATAAAGTCCTAATTTTTCAGTTTCAATGCGAAAAGGGTATAAAGCCCAATTGTATCTCATAGCGAATGGATCTTGTTTGTTTTTTTGGCATACCAAACAGGGGAGCGGCTCAACATCCCATAAAGGGGGGTTGCTGACGTTGCCCGAGACAAAAGCCATAAAAACTATGTGTTAGTAGTTGCTGCCAACCGACACACCAAAATGGGTGTCAAAGAGAGGAGAGCAAACACAGAGAGAGCGAGAGAGTGAGTGATGTTGGAGGATGAGCAGGAGCGTAACAACTACAGTAAAGGCGCGCTAGAGTGAACAATCAATATTTAAAATTATTGAAGAGAGTTTGAGTGGAGAGATGAAGGCAGATATAAATATTTGCATTCATTTTTAAACATAATATGAATGGGTAATGGAGTTGCAAAATTAATTATTTTTAATTGCAATTTTTTCGTTGTTCATTAATGGAGTGCTCACTGTACACACACATTGCCATTGTTAAGATATGGATTATGGGCAACAAGAAAATGGAATATTATCTATGTGGTTTGTTCGACAGTTTCGACGCTCTTTAGGCGAGTGTTCACTGTACACTGTTATTGTTATTATTTATTTTTATGCCATTTCTAGGATACTCACCAAAACATTCTTTTGATTCTCTTTGTCCAGTAGAAATTCCATGCTTTTGTGTGGCCGACGCACTGAGGCGATTTGCACGCCATTCGCCTGTGTTGATGGCTTAATCCGCTGTCCATCATTATCATCATCATCGTCATCGTCATCATCATTGCCGTGGCGTCCATCATAGACAGCACTGGTCACATTCAGACGCTTCACCAAATACCGTTTATGCAGCGGATTGCACTGATTGATGTCCATCAATGAACGCGTCTTGCCCGTTATTACTGTTTCATGTGTATCCAGATTTGTTTCGATTAGACCCATTTTACCGGTAGCATCGATGTCATCATCCATGGGCGATACGGCCACCGGCACGGCGGTGACCATGGTCAATGGACGCGACTGTATGCCGCCATTGCCACCGCCGCCGCCGCCGGCGCCCAGCTGATTGAACATTTGCGTCTTTTGTGCCACCGAGGCGCGCGATGGTGATTCGGTTGCACGTGCCATGCCGTTCGTATCCGTATTTTGTCCGGTTAGCGACATTTCGTGTCGCTGGCCCGCTGTCAACTGTTTGGCAAATGCCGCATATTGCTCCCGTTCGGCAGCCAAGAGAGCATCACTGGCATGGGCAGCACTGGCGGCGCCATTGGCCACACTGGCCGTGCCATAAGGCGCATGCGTTTGCCGTGGTGGCAACTTGGGCAACGGGGGTTTGCCCGTTACCAGCTTTTGCAATGTTGACGTCTTTGGCTGCTCCAGCTCAGCTGTTGCCGACATTGTCTGGCGACTGTGTATGCTGGCCGTGCTCGCCTGAGAGGCGTTGCTGTCGTCCAGCAGCGACGAGCTACGCGGCGGCTTCAACGGTATGTGTATAATATCCTGACTTTTGCCATTGCTTTGAGGCGCTGACTTTTGCTTGCCAATTGATTGCGACTGCGACTGCGACTGTTGTTGCTGCTGCGACTGTTGCTGCTGCTGCTGTTGTTGTTGCTTCTTCTTGCGTCGCAGCGAGAAGCGCAGACCGTGAGCGAAACGTGAGAGAAAACTCTTTGAGCTGGGATGTTTTTCGTCCGTTTTGTTGGCGCGCTTCGAGGGCGGCGATTCGTTGTTGTTGGCACTGGCAATCAGCGCTGGTGTTGCCGTAGCCGGCAGTGGCTTGGACATGTTGTTGTCGTCGCTGTCGTCGTAGCGCTGCAGCAGCTGCTGCGAGGCGTAGAGTATGTGATGGGCGCGATTTGTGGGCGGTTCACTTAATATGGGCAAATGCAGGCTTAGGGGGCGTGTATGCAAAGGTGGCGTAACTGAAGTAACTGACGGGACTGGCGTAACTGGCGCAGCTGACGTGACTGTCGTAACTGAGGGCCTAACTGTTTTAACGATCGCGCACGATGAGCTCGGTACGACGCGCGTTTCAAGACTAACAGCAGCTGCAGCAGCAGCAACGCTTGAAACTGGCTGCGGCGATGTTTGCTGTTTCGTTTCCACAGTGCCTGCGGCGATGTTTTCATTGTTTTCATCGCTCTCATTGTTTTGGTCATCGATCATGCTCTCATGTTCGTGCTCACACTCGCGCTGACGCACGCTCTCGCGCTCGCGCTCTTTGATTGCGCTCTCTGTTGCTTGCTCTTGCGCTGGCTGCGACGCTCTTAGCTGTTGCTCTTCATTATAACGCGCTGCTATGCTTTCGTTCTCTTTGGTGTTAAATATAACAGTGGCATCGATGTTATCCAACAGCTCTTCTTCCTCCTCCTCCTCATCGTCGTCGTCATCGTCTTTGTGCTCCTCATCGCTGCTCGTGTGCTCGTGCTCCTCCTGCGGCTCCTCCGACGACTGCTCCTGCCAGCAATATTTACTCACCACGGGACAGAAACTCACCTCCTTGCTGAACGAGTTGCGTGATCCAGCTGGCAAGAGAATGCCCAGTGGCTTTGGCTGTGTCGGTGTCTGCGGCAGCTGATGCATCGAATTGTGCGCACTGCTCACATATATATCATCCTCCGTCTCCTGCCCATTATCGTAGGCCGATAGATTGGGCGTGCTGCTCACCAGACTGCGCTGCTTGGCCGTTGTGCTCTGGAAGCGCCGCTTGGGCAGCGCTCGCGTTGGCGTCGTCGCTGCCGTCGCTCTGTGCGTCTTCGTCGTGGGCAGCTCGAAATTGCATTGCTCCAGCGACTGGGCGTAGGAGGTGCGCAAATTTGTCGGATCCTGATCGAAGGTCTTGCCAAAGCTGCTGAAACTGATGACGGCAGGTGCTGCTGTTGCTGCTGCCGCTCCTGCTGCTGTTGCAGGAGGCGTTGCTTCCACTGGACTTGGTATCTGTTCCACTGTCTGCCGCTTTTGACGCGCCGGCGGCTTTCGTATGGTCAATTGCACATGTTGCACCTGCGGCGCTGCATCCAGCACATCCTGCTCCTCCTGCTCGACCGTTTTGTCATTCAATATGGACGCATTCTTATCATAGATCTGACTCAGTTCGTCCAGCAGAAAGTTGCCCTTGCAGATGAGCTGCTCGTAATCCTCGCCAGAAACAATGCGCTTACGTTTCTCCATATCCAATGCGTTGCGCTTGCAATTCTCACTGGGATCCGTATAGTCGAGTAAAGTTAAATTTTGATAGCTAGCATTCAGATAGCCAGCACCGGCTCCTGCTCCCGTACCAGCTCCTGCTCCTGCTCCTGCACTCGTTGCTGCTGCGCCACCAAAGCCGCAACGTTCGTTCCAGCTGCAGCTGCGTCGTATGCGCGGCAAGCTGCTGCAATCGAAATTATCCAAATCCTCGCTAGAGCTATGCCCGTCACTACTGTGGCAATTCCTTTGCTGCTGTGCCTGTGGCTGCTGGCGACGTGCGCGTCGACGTCTGCCCAGCTGCTGCAGTTCGTTGGGCACGCTGCCGCCTGAAGCTGTACGCACCAATACAGGCGAACAGGAGGCGGAAGAGGCGGCGGACGAGGAGGAGGAGGAGGAGCTGCTGCTGCTGCTGCTGCTAGCGCTGCTGCTGTTGTTGTTGCTCTTGTTGTTGGCCAGCACGTAGCTGTTGTTGTCCGTTAGAAAATTGGGCGACGAACCTCGCGGCTCGCGTATATCGGGCAAACTGTTTCGCAGCCAAGTGAACGAGGCGGCGGACGATGTTGAAGACGATGGCGACGACGACGTAGCTGATGCCGCTGATCCGCTGGGCGATGGCGAATGTGTGTCTCTCTCGCTGCTATTTATAGACAATGTCGGAGAGCCAAGAGATGATGTCGATGCCGATGCCGATGCTGATGCCGATGCCGACTGTATCTCGTTTGTCTGCTGCTCTATTTTTGTCTGACACAAATCATTGGAGTTTTTGGAATGTGCCCCTGTTGAGGCTGCCGCTGCCGCTGCTGCCGCCGCTGCTGCTGCCTGCCCAGTTGCTGGCTCATGCTCCAGCAGCAGCTCCTCCTCCTCCTCGCAGAGTTTGTCGAAATTCTTTGGTATGCTCTTGCTCTTGCTGCGCCGCAATGTGCTCGGCTCACAGTAGCCCGAATCCTCAGACAAATTCTCCGCCGAATTGAGTGGCAAGCGTCGGGCACCGGCCGCATCTGTATGTTTGCCTGGACAGGCGCTGAGCATGCTGTGGCCGCTGCTATCGCTGCTGGACGAACTCGCGCTCGACTCCGAGTCCGATTTCAGCTCTGCCTGATGCAAACTCTTGCAGGCACCAAAGAGTTCACGTTGCTGCTCCTCCAAATCCAATTTGTTTAGCTCAAAGTATGTCTGATGCAAGCGTCCATCGCTCGACTCGTAGCGCTTCAGCAGCGAGCTAGCCGATCCACGACGACTGTCCGGATTGCTGTGACTGCCGTTGGAGCCACCACCGCCGCTGCTGCTGGCCAGCGTATCGCAGCTGAGCAGCGAGGGTGAACTGTTGCCCAGACTGTTCATGCTCTGGTGCTGCTCCTGCAGCGTCATCTGTCGCTCCAGCGACTCGAACTGCACCAGTGACGAGCTGCGCGACAGCGAATGATACGAATCGTTGTCCGAATAGAAGTCCTCAAAGTTTCCGCCACGTCGACAGCTGCCCGTGCTGTTGCGCTGGCCCTGACTGCCGTAGCTATCGCGGGCGCAGGCCTCCAGCGTCAGGAAGCGCTCCAGACTGTTGTGTGCCTCGGCGTCGTAACGCGGCGGCGGCGGACGACGCAGCTGCACCACATCCTCCAGACTGTGCGGCTGCTGTGTCTGTTGCAGCTGCAGCTCCTCCTGTGAGCGCCGCGCCCGCTTGGGCGGACAGGCAAAGTCGCGTTCCGACATTGCGTCGATATCTGTACACAAGAATAGAAAGACTTTAATAAATATTGATTTAAATATATTTACTGCAAACTAACCCTTGTTAATTTCGACTCTGATTACCGAGCCCGTCTCGGACTCCGCGGAACTCCAGAAGCCGCCGCAGCTGCTGCTGTTGCGTTGTTCGTAGCCATTCCAACTGTTTTGCGCATGCTCCTCATCCTCGGAGGTCTCCTCCATGATGGGCTCCAGCATTTGCCGCGAGCTGGACAAGTAAATGCCATCTGCAAAGGGCAAGACATTAGATCAAATTTTATATTAATATTTTATATATGAGAAGATGTTATTTTTATTATAATTATATTTATTATTGCCGTTTTAATTAATATTATTATTATATTTATTTTTATTATTATTTTTATTATTATTATTATTATTATTATTATTATAATTTTTATTATTATTATTATTATATTTATTTTTATTATTATTATAATTATTGTTATCGTAGATCATTATTAGCTTTATTAATGTTTTTCTTTTGGCTATAAATAGTTTAATTATTTTTCATTGGCTTTGCCGTTATCTCTGACATTTTCGTTATTATTATTATTATTATTATTATTGTATTTATTATTTTTATTGCTCTTGCCATTGCTATTGTTATTACTGTTGTCAGTAGTCTTGTCATCATTATTAGATTTTTTATAAATATTATTTTCATTGCCATTGTCATTATTATTGTCATTGTCCTTGTCATCAGCATCCTCATTGCTTTTGCTGTTTCTCATTGTTATTATCATTATTATATTCATCAATATTATAATGGATACAGTTTTATTTTTGCAATCGCCATTATCATCATCATTATCATTGTCATTGTCAGAGTCATTGTTGGCATAGTTATTATCATCGTCATCAATATTAGATTGGCTATAAATATTTGTATCATCCTGATTGTCATTGTCATTGTCATTGTCATTGCCATTGTCATTCTCATTCTCATCGTGATTGTCATTGTCATTATCATTATCATTGCCATGTGATTATTGTTATTATGATCATCAATAATGATCATTGTCAAATTATTTTCTATTTTCACTTTAAATTGTAGTTCTATTTTTATTTGATTTTATTTTAATTCCAGCGCACTTAGCCACTTGCGCATCTTTTGCAGCTCCGTCTCCAGCTGTGCCTGCAGCAAAACTGAAGAGCATTGCGACAATCCACACACAGATACAGACACAGCCACAGACACAGACACAGACACAGGCCCAGGCCCAGGGCAAGGCACAGACAGTGACAGTCACCGAGCTCCATTTACTGCTGCAACTGCGAATGGAATTGCAAATGCTGCTTCTGCTTCGGCCTCTGCTGTGATCTTATCGCTCAGCGCCCGCATCGGGATTGCTGTGGGCTGGCTGCAGACCATCGCCTGTGCTCGGCGTGTGTGATTCATGCCGCTTAATTATGCAATTTATTAATAAAAACTCGTCTCATCAGTTGGTCAAGCTAACCAGCTGAGCGAGCGACTTCCACTTTGTTTATGCACCCAATGACACTAGCTTCCGATTAGTTTAATCAATAAAGATGCAACTTTACGAGCAGCCATGCGGCCATAAATTATGCCCCACACAGTGATCGCTCGTAAATTCAAATGATTTTCATTTTGGTTGACAATTTCTAGTTTTTTTTTTTTTTGGTGGTTGAGATTTTTACTATTGTGTAGGGTGTTTTATTTGGTCAGCAAATATGTAATATCTCATCTGAAATACCACAAAGCTAACTGAGTGTACAAAGCACATTGGAGTCAGCTAACTATTTATATCTGCTTGAGTTTGAAATGCCTCTATGAAGCATTGCAGAATATTTTATACTTCATTTGTTAATTAATTTATTTATATGTATTTATTTTTAATTAACATTTAACTAACATTTGTAGATTTTTTATATTTTTTCATATTTTTTATATTTTTTTATATTTTTTATATTTATTTATTTTTAATTATTATTTAAGTAACATTTGTTAATTGATTTTTTTTTTATATTTATTTATTTTTAAATAAAGTTTTATTTATTTATTTTTAAATAAAGTTTTATTTATTTATTTTTAAATTATTTTTTATTTAATCTAATTCAATATTAATCTAATTTTTATTTATTTATTTTAAACCATTTTCTAGTTGATTTCATGTTAAATTATTTAAATTGTTTCGAGCGAAAAAAAATCTGAGCCACACTTTACTACAACTAAGAACCGTTTTTTTAATCTGAATCAAAATTAATTTAAATATTAAGGAAAACAGCTATTAAAGCATCTGAAAGCTAAATTCAAAATTTTGAAATATCAGAAACAGATTAACAGAATGTTATATTATAATATGTAATGCTTCCTGTAAAATTGCTACAAAATTTAAATCCTACTTTAAAGCTTCTAAACAATTACTTCTATTATTCAGATTATGAATTAAGTCTAATCCTGTATATTTATTTAATTAATATCAAGCTTTCTCCAATAAGTTTTATAAGTGTCTGAAAGCTCTTTTTCATAAGCTTTTTTCTGTTGTTCAACTTGTAAATTATGTTTAGACTAGGGTCATTAAACGATCAATTGATATTTATATAATTCGTAAAATATTTTGGACAAAAGCATTTTGATAAGTTTCTGAAAGCACGTCTCAACTGCAATATGAAACGTTTTTAACTTGAAACAATGATTATATGCTATGAGAAGTTTTAAATGACTTAAAGCTCTCGGAAAACCAACTAGAAAATCTACTAATAGCTTGCAACGTCAGATACCAATTGGGCTAGTATCATGACATACAATTCACCTAAAACTAAAAACTCTCGACATGCATATGAATCAGTAACTTATTGTAAAGTCTGTTTTAAGCTATCATTTAGAAATATAAATATGTAGATTTATTCAGATTTTTATATTTTTTATATATATTTAAAAATATTTAAAAAAATACTTTTTTAAAATATTTTTAAAAAAATTTTTTTAAATATATTTTTTTAATATATTTTTTTTTTAATATTTATTCTTATTATATTTTTGGAAAAATATTATTGATTTGAGATCGATTGTAGAATAATAGAAAAATGTTTTATTGCTCACTTAAGGTTAATTGGGAAAAAAAAAAACTTGTTCACTGCTCGTTATCCATAATCTTTTACTGCCCTTGATTAAAATATCATATATAAGCAAGCTCACATTTCATTGATTAAATTCTTCACTAGATTATCTGTTTTCTTTTTATTGCACATAATGCCAACGTGACGCAATGCATTCATGTAGTTCGCTTTATGAATGGTTGAGGGCCTTCTCGACTTCCCATATAATTTACTAGTGTATATTTATATAACTTTTTTATTACATTTATTTCTATTCATAGCTCTCCCATCTCACTCACCTTGCTGCTCAAATGCGCCCAAATTCCAATTGAGGGGCGTATTTATATAGCCCGCTAGATCCAAGTGTTCCATGTTGAATATGGGGGCAAGTCTTGTAGCAAATTAATTTATTTCTATTTTGTTATTATTTTGCTATGCAGTATTTCTCTTTCTCTTCTTCTCTTTTATCTACTGCTAAATACTATAGAGTAATATATTTAGTTTTTATCGTTGTTGCAATGCTTAGTCTCCAAGTATCACATCGGTTCGTTTCTGATTCTTCAGGTTCTCCTCATTGAATGCAACTGGAGCATATGTAGCACCATTTATTTCCATTTACCTTATCGCAAGTGTATTGAATTTTTGTGCAATTCGGCGGCAGCATTCGGTACAGACTTTTGTTGTATTTTCGATAAGCGAAAACGATATCTGTAAGCAAAAAAACCAAAACAAAATATTAAAAAAAAAACATACAACGACAAAGAAACGTTAGTACAAATTGTTGATAAGAACGGGAGTCATAGACTTATATATAATAGACAAAGTGTCTTAGTATATTTATTGCATTCTAACTGAAAATCAAAGTGCAAATCAGTTTTAGATCTAGATCTGGCGAATCATAGTGAAAATCACATATCATAAATTCGATTGAATTTATATATATTAGAGGGAAATATTAAAGCGCAAGAGCAATATAAAGTTTTGAAATATTTTTAGAACACTTACTTTTACGGTTCCCGTTAAAAACTAGTTTCTTGAGCTTTCAAAACATTTTAGTACATTTAAAATAGTTACTCTAACAGTCGACAATATTTAATGCTACCAGCTTAGTGATCTTAGTTATTTTTAGAAGCTTAGCACATTTTAGTACAGCATTTATTATTGCCAGCTTCAGCCATTACATTATCGGTTCAGGAAAATATATCAACATTGTAGCTGGCTTTAACTTGATTATACATTTAGAACATTTTAGTACATAACCATGCGACCATAAAAATTGATTTTGACTACCTGTTTTCAGTGTGCCTCATTTTAGTACAGTAAAAAGTAACTATTATTGGCTTTAACCTCTTTTCATAAAAGCAACTAACATAAATCATATTTGTGATTTCAGCTGTCTTTTATACGCTTAGCACATTTGAGTACAAGCCTCAAGTTTCCTCATTTTACTGCAGCGCATTTTAGTACTCTAAGCTTTGAAAATTTTATTTTTCAGGCGTTTTCTGTAATATAAGTATATTTAGTACATCTCGGAGTAAGTAGTATTTTATCATTATAGCATTCAGCTGCTTTTCATGAATTTAGTACTTTTTAGTACAGCTCAATGTTGGGTTATGTGTATATAAATTTAGCTATATGTTTATTAGAAAACGTCAGCACGCCTTCAATATATAATTTAGCACGCTCTTAGCACGTTTCGATGTGTAAGCATCTAGTATTGGAAGCTGTTGCCCCTTTATGATTATTGAGTCGGGGGCGATTTTAATTGCGCTAGCCGAATGCTAATAAGTATTTCTGTATGCCATAGCGCACATGGCGAATGTAGTATAATATATGTAGTATATATAATCGAAAAACGTTGCCCCTCAAAAAGCAATCCACCGTGGGCGATCGCCAATCGAATCGAGTCGACTCGAGTCGCAAGTTGTTTGCTTCACTTGCAGCTGCATTTCGTAAATATATGATGTATACAATATTATTTTCAATATATAGATTTGGTTTAAGATTCCCATTTTAATGCCACGCTGGATTGCACAAAAGCTCAGCCGATAACCCAATAGCCCGCCTGCAGTTTTCAATGTCATAAGGGGTGAGGGCAATATTTGTTTTTGTATTTGTATTTCAATTTCGATTCGATTCAACATATAAGCAGGGAAACATTTTTTTTGCTCTAACGTCATTGGGGGCGTTCGACCTGTTGTTTATTTCGCAATTCGTGCTATGTAAACTTAAAGCTATTTATAAATAAAAATTGGAAATACATATTGCACAATACACATGCCGTATACAATGAAAAGTTTACAAAGAAAATCTACAGCAAATACATGGTTAAGAAGTAAGCAATACTAGATTGAATGCGAAATGCCATTGATATCTGACATATCACAATATCTCAGGTAAAGAAAACAAATCGCTTTGTTGTCTCAATATCACAGGTAGATTGATTACAGCCATCCGACAGCCAATTGGCCAAGTGTCAAATTTATTTATAAACACAAATTGTTTATGAGCCGCATGCCAGATGCCTTCAAATAAATATTAGATATATTACATATTAAGACTGCATTTGTAATTTTGCAAACACCAAAGCGCATTTAGCACAGACTTTTATATTATGTATTAATTTCCTAATTGGTTATCATTTGTTTTGTAGACATTTTTGGTCAATTTTGCTTTGAGTACATGTATATATAAACCATTACAATTATCTCATCGTCTTAGTTCTCCACACAGTTTATTTAACACTGTAGCCTTTTTAGATCATGTTGCCTAAATCATAGCACAATATTTTTTAACAGTACAATATTTCTTTTGTTTTCTATACTACTTTGTCAGTTTAATACAGATAGTTATCAAAATCAAATCTATGTGTATAGATCGATCTAATTCATGTAGTACCATTTTAAGCAATTTTAGTACATAATAATATTTTATTATATTTAGAGCTTATTCAAGTATATGTACATGTACATACATGCATTAGTTGAGTACGTTTCGCATTCAGTAGATTCTCATTTTAGTTCCGCATCCAGTGTACTAAACTTGTTCATAGTTTGGATACGTCATGCTATAAATTTCACCTTTATAGCACTTTAGTACATGTATGTACGTTAAGAGGATGCTTTAGATTTAAATGCTACATTAACATTTTAATAAAGTTTTGTGCAATTAATTGCTTGATCATTTTAGTACATGTATGTATATTAAGAGCATACTTTTGTTTTCAATGCTATATTAACATTTTACTACAGCACAATGAATTTAACTGTTTAATAATTTTAGTACATGTTCATGAATTGGCTTTAATTTTAATTTTACCTAGCAGATTTTCAAAATATATTACATTTTATATTATATTTTTAGTGCGCTACTTTATGTATTTAGCACTTCGTTCACTTTAGTACTATTATCTATCAGCTTAAAACTTGTTTAAATAATCATATCTGTATACCATTTTCAACACATTTCACACTGACAACAACAGCTGAGCAGCTGATATTTTATCTTGTTGACGCTTTTTAGAACACATTATTTCGACAATTTTCACTTTCGTGCGACTTCCTCTTTACTGTGAAAAATGAAAAACTGTCATAACTGACATGCAAATGTAACAAATCGTGCCCAATTAATCAACACAATATTTAAAATGTTTGGAGTGTAAGACGAAACGTTTTGACAGCTGACAAAAGAAGAAGCAAAATAATATGAGGAAACAGCCAACACATGTAGCGCATTAGAAGTCAGTGCTAAAACTTTGAGAGAATGACATCAATCTTAGATGTTTAGCTTATCTCCGAGCAACAGACAATATATATTTTAAAAGGCAAAATTTGAAAGCTGATTTGGGTTTTGTTTTAGTACAACTACTTCAAAGTTTTGATTATTTATGTTTGTGGGTAAAACTGAAAAAAAAAGATGATAAGATAGACAACTACGAGTATATGGAATATTACTGGCCACAAATGTGCGGTCTATGCAATAATTATAAATCGGAAGTTGTTTACTTTTGGCTCTGCTTCACACATCCATCAACAATTTGGGCCACTAAGCTCAACGGCAATGAACTTTGGAACGTGCAGAAGAAATACAGAAATGCCAAAGCTAAATGAGCTAGATGTATGATATGCCTGAATATAAATAAATGAATATATTTATACATGTGTGCGTGTCCATATGCATAAAGCGTTGTTCAATTGAAAGATTGTCACATGTACTAAAAAAAAAAAACTGCAAGCGAAAAAAGAAGTAAAACCAAATAAAGCGCACACAAGTCATTCACTCGGAAAAAGTTTAAATTTTATATAAATAAATAAGTTCACTTGCCAAATTAAACGAAATGCGTCACATTTCGTACTCGGCTATAAATAAAATGACTTAAAAAAAGAAATAACGGCCTCAGGCCTAACAACAACAAGATCTTTTTTTTAGTACCGGCAGCACGAGAAGGGCAGCCAAAATGTTCTTAGAAAAGCATAAATTATTTTATTAGATAGTCTAGCACACACACACACAGAGAGAGAGAGAGAGAGAGAGATAGCTATATTTGTATATTATTTGGTCAGGAATTGCGGAAATCTTAAAGATAGTTTTCAACTCTCTGTGTAGCCATCTGGCTTTTAGGGATCACGCATCGTCTGCCAGTTGCCAGCAGCTTTTAATTGCAAAAGTTTGCCCCAAATGCAGCACAAAATTCTTTCATATTTTCGTTTATTTTTTATCTCTCTCTGCGTATGTTTTTTTTTTCGATTTTCCCTTGTGCCGGCCTGGCTACGCACTGTTGTTTGCCTGAATCTCTGTTTATTTTGCTTCAAATAAATTTTGTACAAATTTCTTTCATAAACAAAAAAGCTCAAAAATGAATTATTGTATAAAGGGGATCACTATCTCTCTCTCTCTCTCTCACTGTATCTCGAAGATCTTTAAGCACGTTTGTATTTTGGGGCGCGTCACTTGCTCGTTCTGTCAAATGAGTCACTTGACTTGTCTTGTTTTTGGTCAACTATCGCACAACTTGTACGATATAATATCGCAATTAGCCCAAGAGGGGGCAAAATGACGTACAAACTTATATGTCTTTAAGGGTCTTGCGTGGCATTAACATATTTAAGACACTTTCGCATTGATATGAGTTGTTTATTTGCTTATAGCTTTGGCTAAAATGCAATGTAAACACTTTTTAGTACACCTTTTTTTTATCGAAAAACAAAGTGTACAAAAAACAAATTTCAAACATGATTCATACTGTGAAATATATGAAAATCCATTTACATCTCATTTAGTTACCAATTAGATCTCTAATAAGATGAGAGTTTAGACATTATTTGAGCTACTGTTCAGAAACAAGTTTTAGAACATCTAAGCAGTATTCAAACATAGAGTTTAGTACTTTTGTTTATACTAAATTATATTTAGAAATATTGTATTGTTTTATTCATTCCACTTAAAATTGTTTTTAGCTCTATATGGTCTTCATCTGCTTATTTTAGTACAGCAAGCACACTTTGCTGGCAAATTGGAGTCCGAATTTAAATTTAAAACAAGAAAAGTTCAGTCTTGAATAAACTTTTTAGTTTTTATAAGCTTACTAACATATTTAGTACATTTTCAATTTAGTATCTTTCTCACTTGAAGCATTTTTCGTCTTAGGGTTTTGAGCATAAGTAGCCTTTAACTATATTACTTTACTTTAGTCATTACTTTACTTTTTAGTACATCTACCACTCTCATTAACATTTAGTACACTGGAATTGCCAATAAACGCTCATGTATGTATATACATGTGTAGAGATGCATTCACTTATTGCTTTCAGAGTAAAAACATTCAATATTTACCAATCGCACACATTTGCTATCTCTCCGTCTATATATAATGTACACATATGTATATCTCTTTCACTTATGTATATACGATATATGCATATCCATATAGACAAAAAGTTTACATATTGCAAAATACACGCCCATATCCAGCAGAAATGCGTCAGACACCAAATTCTCACCTGTGTTTCGTTAAGAATCGGTTCGTTCCTTAAACTTTGTGCTAAAATCTCAACATTTGTAACACACCAAGGTAATCAAAAATCATATTTAGCTCAGGGCAAAATTGAGTTAAATGTCGTATAGAACTTGTTATCTTATATTAGAACATAACAATTTGTGCGCCGTGATAAGCGTCGCGTCGGGCGAAATAGTAATGGATATTCGTTTCTTTTACTTTGGCTATTTCACTGCCAATTTTCGCGCAGTTCGAAGGTGTACTAAAATGTGCGCTCAATTTAGTACGGGGCTAAAGGCGAAAGGTGTGCGCGTATCAAAGAAAAAAAAAAAGCCGAAGGAAAACAACACTGAAAAGTGAAGGCGACACACACTGACGACATTTCCGAAACGCCGACCGCAGCGTCTGAGGTGCGCTTAAGTACTAGGCCGCAAAAAGAAAAAAAAAAAAACAACACAACACAACACACACTCATGCACACTCATACACACACATTACTCGCTGCGTCGACGGCGACACGAACATAATTCTTGTCTGCTTTGTTGCTTTTGTTTTTGCTTTTTAGTATTTATTTACAATTTAATAATTTTCAACGCAGCGAATCGGCGATTCGTGCGACGGCCGAACATTGCAGCAGCGCAGAAACAAATACACACACACGGACTCACACACACACACACACATCAGCACCAGATAATAATTGTAAATTTATATACATTTTCTACATTTATTAACGGGAACTGTCACGCGTAATCAGCAGACGCAACGCCCACGCTAACTCTTTGTTGATAGCTTAACGCTTGGCGCTTACCCCCAATCGCTGATCATCGTGCGCCTCCATTCCACGCGAGCTGGCCAACAAAACTGGCCAGCCAAATGGTCAGCACCCGGTGTCGCCAGGCTCTCTCTCTCTCTCTCTTGCTTTGGCTCTTACTCTTTTGCATACACAAACGTGTATCATGTCAAGTAGCCAACAAAATGGGAAAGTTTGTAATCATTGCGATAAGGTTTATCAGTCTATAATATCTGGCCCACTGATTGTCTTGGACAGCACAGCTAAGTGACTCAAGTACATCGGGCTCAAGGCAAAATGACAATGTAGAGAGGCAATCAGCCGGCAATAAATTCACAAAAAAAAAAGTACTAAAAAATCTTTGCTCAAATCTCCGCTCTGAGGTACTAAAAGTGAAGATCTGCTGTTTGTCATCGTTTTAATTGTACTCAACGAAGGTAATGCCTGTGTTTATGCTTAATGCCATTAACAATAAATTTAAACTCTTTGAGTACACTGCAAAAAACAACAGAGTAAGAAATGCAAATGTAAAATTTTGCAAAATTACAATAAATATAGCTCAAATGGATTCCTTTGTAGTGAAACTAAATTACCTTTGTGTTGAACTAAATTTCTTGCATGTATTGCTTAGTGTTCTAAAAACGTTTAGCAAGCATTTGAATGGCTTTGATAGAGATTTCAGTAATCGATGCTCTTTGCTGGAATAATTGTACTTAAAGTAAAAGTATTTTAGTACATTTTTATTCTTAATATTAGTATTAATGTTAATTTGAAGCCCGCTGCAAAAAAGAAGCACAGTTGAAAAATCTTAAGTTACAAAATCCTTTAATACATTTCTACTAAATTCAAGTAGGTTTAATTGTTTGCCTGTTGGGACTCAATAATATTAGTGAGTGTTAGTATTTTGTCAAGCCAAGTGCTCACCATCTGCTAAGTAGTTAGGTGTACTATAAATAATCTATATGTTACTCCACCTTTAGCAGTGCACTCATCTATTCTCTTATTTGTCGCTTAGTTGAACTGACTTGCATTAAGCACT
Organism: Drosophila buzzatii; assembly: GCA_035045845.1. Taxonomy (NCBI): domain Eukaryota; kingdom Metazoa; phylum Arthropoda; class Insecta; order Diptera; family Drosophilidae; genus Drosophila; species Drosophila buzzatii. The sequence continues at coordinate 54,598 of JAWNOS010000432.1, forward strand.
TTATAACTATGGCTAATCATAATTTTTAGTTCAACTGAACAACATATACAAGCAATTAATGAAGAATTAGTACAATACTTCTAAAATTTTATGTATGATAATAAATGTATGTTTATTATTAAAAATTAAATTGCGCGTCAGTTGAAGACTTATATTTATTTATTTTTTATTTTTTTTTAATAATTTTCATTTTTTAAATTAATTTAAAATGCACAAACATTAATTTAAATTGATTAATTATTAAATTAACAATTTCTAAATAAAAACTTTTGATTATGTATGTAATTCATTTAAAACCAATTTTTGATAAAAAACAAATATTTGAAAAGTTTTCTGTGTCTAAAATTCAATTAGGGTAAAATAGGCTCAATTTAGTATGACCTAAAGGATTATATACTGTATTTTAACAATCTATTATACAATATATAACAATTAAAGCAGCTTGATGCACTAAACTCCATTTTTAAAGAATTAAATGATTTTCTATTGTGTTTTAACTAACTAATATAAAATATATAGAAATTGTATTTATTTATTTATTGTTACTAAGAATTAATTCTAAATAACAATTTTCTTTTAAGCCAGAGCGGCAGAGGCCTTCATGATGTACTAAAATGACCTCTAAAATTTGTTTTTACAGAAAATATTTTAAATTAAAAAAAATATTTTTTATGACTATTCATGTAAAAGAAATTTAACTGAGAAATGTGTTAAATTCTATCACATAATTATTACATTTTTTATATAAACTTTATGAGGTACTAAACATTTAAATACATATTTGACACATCAATAAATATACATAAATAACAAATCAGCAAAAAAACCTTACATATGACTAATGAATAAATATAAAAATTCTTGCAATGCAATGAATAAGAAAAACTGTCCCCTTTCCGTGATTGCCAGCGCAATGAATAAGAAAAGAGTTCCATGTCTAAGACATCAAGACATTAGTAGTCGATTTGCATTTTTTTTTACTCTTTCCATTCAGTGATAAAAAGCAATTCTACATAATTTCAGTGTTTTTGCAGAGCGTCATTAATGTATAAAAATGTAATATAAATGTTTTTATTTAATTTTTATATTAAACAATTATTATTAACGACAAAGAAAATAGTGCACTAAAGTGATTTCTATAAGCAAGCTGTCAGCTTGAGTTGAACTAAATAAGAATCAGTCTATTCAACTGTCAAAGAGATAACAACTATAATCTTGTAAACCTAATGAACCCTAAATGACCTTTTGCTGTTGACTGCATGATGAAGTTGTTGTTGTTGTTGTTGTTAACACCTTTCTCTCGCTTAGTTAGATGAATGTTCAGCCTCGATTCGAGTACAGTTCACATTTTGTTCAACATTTGCTTTTTATTTCGCACACTCTTCGCTGTCAAAGTTGAAAGTGTAATAAACTTGCGTGTGAAACGCACGAAAATTTTCGAGCAAAAGGCGCGCGCTCGCATTTCTATTCATACATTTTGCACACAATTCAACTCTACGCTAGCTGATGGACTTTCACTTTCCTCTGGCCACGAACAAAATTAAAAGAGATTCATTAACATTTTGCTTTTGTTCATTCGCTAGGGTGGCACACAGATTAAAATAAAAAAAAAATTGATTCAATTTTGAAGTGAACGACTCGAAAAATACCCTGCAACTAATTAAATGTAGAGTTTATAAAAAAAGTATAAGAAAAGTAGAGTTTATAAAAAAAGTAGAAGTGCATGACTATAATATACCTTAACGAAATGTTAGTGTAAACAGAGAAAATTTGAGACAGAGAGAGAGAAAGAGCGAGAGAGAGAGAGAGAGAGAGAGAGAGAAAGAGATATATATATATATATATATATATATATATATATATATATATATATATATAAAGAGAGAGGGAAAACAACATAGAGAGAGAGAGAGGGATAGAAAGAGAAGGAAAAAAAGGGAGAGATAGATAGAGCCAGACAGACAAATAGAGAGGCTTAGTCAGACGGAAAAAGAGAGACAGATAGACAGAAAGAAATATGGAGACAGAGAAAGAGACCAATAGACTTTATACAAGAAGAATAGACAGACAGAAATAAGAGAGAGATACATACTTTCTGCAGCTAGTGTATTCATACCTTCAACAGTCTCTCATAGACAGAAAGAAATATGGAGAGAGAGATAGATACAGACAGAGTGTATACAAGGAAAAGAGACAGGTAGACAAAAAGAAAGAAAGAGATATATAGTTTCTGGAGCCACTGTATTCATTCTTTCAACAGTCTCACATAATATACTTTATTAGGTAGGTTAATCTTTAAAAACATGATGTAATGTAATTTAAATAAGTAAACACTTACAAAATTAGATATTAATTTTAAAATATTAGGAAAAATGTAACGACCCGGTATCTCGGAGATATCCAAGTAAATTAATCGATAATATGTCGATGATTATAAAAGCAGAAAATATTATCGAAAGAAAAAATATGATAAACTAGTTTTATCCTTAACCTTCAAGTAAAAACTCTAGCTTTGACTCGCACAGATTAATAGACTTTGAAAGACAGGCGGACTTCCATTATTTTGCTGAATCAATCACGTCTTCTCCCGCCTGTTACAAACTCACCAACAAATCCAACATACCCTTCTTAGCCACATTCAATGAGTATCAAGAAAAACTTGTAAACAATTGTCGAGACTTGAGCTGATGGGACTCAAATCCGAAAACTAAAACTAAAAACTTGACTCGTCTCAAGTCGTCTCGTCTCGACTCGACTCGACTTTAACTCCTACACAATAAAACTTTGCACAAATGCAATCTCATTTTTGGGGAGGGCTTTTAGTTGTTGTTGTGTCTTGCCTCAATTGCGCTGCGGCTTCTTCTTCAGACTGCCTTTTGGCCATTTGCAATTTGCGGAAAGCTTACGAAATTTTACCTCTAGCCATGTATTGTTTATTGTCTTGTTGTGGCTGTGGCGCTGGCTTTGGCTGCGGCTCTGGCTCTGGCTCTGTCTCTGGCCATTCTCAGCAGTTGTGCAATGCCGCTTGCATTTGGAACTTTTCACTGTGCAGTGGAGGAAGTGAATGCCAGTAAATAGTAGATAGTATGAGAGTTACATATATATAGTTATATATATATATGTATGTATTCGAACAGGTAGCTCATTAATTGATCTCGTGCTACAGAAGGCACGCCTTCTGTTTCACTGCCGCTGATTGCTTATGCAAATTGGGATTTTTGCTCATTATAAGTCATATTTTCTGCTCTAATGAAATACACGAAACGATTGGCAACCTTGCGGCCTAATTGCTGCCAGTTTGTGGTCCAATAATTTGCTTGTACTTTTACAATATTTGTTTTTGCTTTTTAGCTCTATTTTTTTTCCTGCTTTCGTAACTGTGCCAAATCTTCGACTATTTCTTTTTGCACAGTGTATACGGTGACATTTTTATTGCAAAAACAAATTCAAATCGACAAATCATTTGTGCAAATAAAGTTCGTGGGAAAACCGCAAAACTTGTTGCGATTTGATTTTTGTTTTGTGTGGAGCAATTTATTAAGCTTCTCTCACTCTGTCTCTTCCTTTCTCTTTCTAGCTTTAGCTTGAGAAACTGACTTGATAGAGTTCATCGTCATCATGCTCATTATGCAAAAATGCGCTTCACGTAGAGCTCTATAAATACTGTATTGTTGTTGCTGTTGTTGTCGCCTGAAATGCTAATAATTGTATAAATCATCGTTTATCTTGTTGACGATTTCGTCATAGCAACTGTAACATGTTCTAAATGCGTCTTTAGTAATCATTATGACTGCGTAATACTTCAAGATGCTTTTTAATCTGAACATTACTAAGTACTTAACCCAATAGCTTTTATTGTTTATTTTTACAGTGGAATTTATTGCACTTATAGGGAGTGTAATTTTCTCATTTAACTGCTTATTAGTGTTATTTAAGGAAATGAAATCGGATCATTTATGTTGTCAAAAAGTTTTAGCTTGCTTTCTCTTTTGTTGCCTTTTCTGTGTCATGGCTGTTAGAGAATGCCAATCAAGAATCAATAATGAATATTCATTGATTTTATACTCCCTGAGGAAATGAAAAAGGTATATTGGTGTTTTCTGTCCTTCTTCTTCGATTGTCAGTTTTTGTTAAAATCCGCCAAACAATATGAAATATATATTACACCAATGACTACTATCGTCTGCCAAGGCTTACAGTTATAAGCACATAAGCTGACTATGACAATCAAAAGTCAAGTCACTAACTATGACAAATCGCAAATTACAAGACCTTTTAATATATTCCCTATTTATATGTATTTTTTAAGGGCTTGGCGAATTACTAAATTAACATGTTATTCACATTTTTTACATTTAGCTCTGGGTAGACCTATTTTCGAATTTGAAATATTTTTTTTCCAAACATTTCTAATTGGCCAGTAAATATTAAAATAATAAACAATTTAATATATATTTATATAATTCAATTATTATTTAACGGTTTGTTTTTAATTATAGTTGTAATATATAAATTATATTCTTATTATTATTAGGAAAATATATTCTCCTTAAAATAATTGTTTATTTAAAATATTTGGTGCTTCTTGAAGTCACAATTTGTTTTTCGCATTCTTATTTATATCAATTAAAGATAAATTTGTATTTATTTATTTTGACTCATTTATTTTTATTTTTATTATTTATTTTATTATTTATTATTTTGTATTTAGTATTTATTATTAATTATTTACACACATAAAACATAAATTTTTATTTATTTATTTTGTATTATTTATTTTTATATTTATTATTTATTTTTGTATTTTTATTATTTATTATTTAGTATTTATTATTGATTATTTATTATTTATTTATATTTATTTATTTTATTTTTTGTATTTTTATTATTTATTATTTTTTATTTATTATTTATTTTTGTGTTTTTATTATTTATTTATCATTTATAATTTTTGTTTGTTTATTAGTCGTTATAATTTAGTGGGTCATAAGCTATTTCCTAACTGAGATAATACATACTAACTTGTTAACAAAAAAGAAAAAAAAAACCAACTTGTAAATTAGTGTTAATTAATGTAAATTTTAAGATACACCTACATAAAAGTATATTTTTAATACAGTTTAATGCAATTCATTTTATTATAATAAAAAGTAATTTCTGGTTAAGAAAAGTATGTTAAAAACAAATGAAAAATCATTACAGCTTCTCAGAGAGTATATATGCTATAAAAAGATATTTTCTCCGACTACAACATGAGCAAAATTAATAAATCAAAGCGATTCTCGACACACGGAACTCGGGTAGCACCCATTTGGTTCCAGTTTAGCCCTGGACCTCATCTCGTATCTCGACATTTCTGTCATGTAGTACATCTATGACTAGACAAAAATTCCTAACTGCGAAACTCACAGCGCAATTTGCAATGCATAAAAATGCCATTAAGCAGAAATTAAACATTTTGAATAGCAAACTGCGACAAGATGTGCCGTGGCCGACCAACCTGGCGGAACGGCAGCTCATGAGGGGCACAGCTGCAGGCGGCTGTGTGCCAAATTCACGTGGAAGTAGCACAAGAGTTGCAAATATTTATTCAGGACGGGAGAGAGAGAAGAAAAAAAAAAAAGAGAAACAAAATCAAAAGAAACAATGAATGAGTCGGCTTCGAAGACGTAGGCCACAGCCAGACACGCCTCAGCGCTTGCGCAGCGGCAGCAGCTACAGTAAAGACTGGCACTTAAGAATCCAGCTTTTGAATGGCCGTCAGTCAGGCAAGCCCACAAACACACACAGACACGTCGTCATCGCCAGCCAACAAAATGATAAGCCCAGTTAGACAGACAGATTGGACGGCAACGGAATGACGGCGGGAAAGTAGGTGGGCGTTTAATCAACAGCTTCAGTATGCATCGGATCGGTTCGTGTTGTGTGTGACTTGAGGAGCGATGGGAACGTGGGTGCAGCAAATATATGTACGTGCAACGCTTGCAGATTCAGTTAACTGGAATCTGGAATAATGGTAGCTCTGCCAGCTGACGCTCAGTCCATAAATTAGACTCAACTCTTTGATTTGAATTTATCGCAGCTACCTTTTCATTTCTTCATTCTGGCTGCGGTCGCTTGATTAGATTTTTCCATTTACTTTCCTCACCTCTTACACTTTTGCTTCTTTCTTCCTCTTCTTTTTCTCTTTCTGTGTGTAACACGAACCGAAACGAAACGAAATGAAACCGCAAATTCAGACCAAAATTGTCGTCAAGTAAATTATAGCCATTTGGGCTAGTGGCCGGTGTAGAGTTCAGTTCAGTTCTGTGGGAACAAGGTCATCCAAGGCACTTGCTCGTCACAGTTGGGAACAAAGTTGATTTGGAACTGTGCACTGGGAAAAAAGCAAAGCAACAACAGCAACAAAAAGACTGCTTAAGTGCTGTTACAACTGAACGAAAGCCAGCGATAACAGAGGCCACCTTTGTGCAAACAATTTGTTGAATGGGAAAATCTACAATGAAATTTCCTGTAGTTGGCCAAGTTAGGAAATTATCTTGGATAAAAAAACTTGTTAGATTAAAATCCGTTAAAACCCTAATTGTTTATGTAAAAAATTATAATAAAATTTGAAAGAAAACTTTAACTTGACTTTAAACTTTAAAATACTTATATATAGAAAAAATACCAAAAAAAAATACATTTTCTTGTCACTAAGAAATTATTTTAAAAAATTGTTAAACAAATTTTGTATTAATCAAAAAATTTTAATAATATATATTAATATATAATATATACGTTTTTAAAAAATAGTAAAAAATTTTTATATACGTATATAATATATAATATATACGTTTTAAAAAATTTTAAATTTTATCCTTAAATTCTTTCTTATTAAAAAAATTTTAATAATATAAAAAATATATTTTTATCTCAAAAACAAGTAAGAAGGCTCTAGTCGAGACGGCTCGACTACGAGATCCCCTGAACCCTGCAAAATAAGTGATACTCTTCTTCTTTACGATCGCATGAGCGCGCGCTCTGCTAACCGCGCAGTTGCTGCCGTGGCTTGGGGGTGGGTTGGGCTATACTTTGAACGCCTATAACTCCATTTCTAGATGCATGATCTTGATGAAATTTTCAGAGTAGATTAAGAATATCTAAATGTGTCTATGTGCCAAATTTCAAGTCTCTAGTATTTGAAATGCGTTTTTTGCAAATTGGGGGCGAAGGGGGCGTGGCATCCAAAATCTGAAAATTACATAATCTGCGTATTCATAATATCTATCTAAATATGCAAATTCGAAGTCTTTAGCTAAAACGGTGTAGAAGCTATGCTCAAAAAACCAAAAAAATTGAAACGAATTTTCGATTTTTTATCGATAATTTGGAAATGGGATGAGTTATCGAAAAAACAAAATAAACTCGTACTGCGTAGCTAACATATGAGTGTTCATGTGAAATTTCAGCTCTCTAGCTCTTGTAGTTTCCGAAATCTCGACGTTCATACGGACGGACGGACGGACGGACGGACGGACGGACAGACGGACAGGACTCATTCAACTTATTTTTTTATGCTGATCAAGAATATATATACTTTATGGGGTCTGCGACGTCTCCTTCTGCCTGTTACATACATTTTCACAAAACCATTATACCCTGAATTCCCATTTTCAATGGGTTCAGGGTATAATAATATAAATATAAATTATAAAATACAGAATACAAAAATTGAAAATAGAAAATATTTTAAAGAAAAACAACATAAATGTATATTATATTTATTATTATTATTTAATATATATTAATTAAATTATAAAAAAAAATAAATTATAAAAAAAAAAAAATTATAAATATAAATTATATTTATTATTATTATTTAATATATATGAATTAAATTATAAAGAAAAATAACATAAATATAAATTATATTTATTATTATTATTATTTATTATATATTCATTAATTTTTGCTTTAATAATTATTTAAAAATTTTAATTATTAATGTTTGCCTAAAAAATAGTTAAGATTTAAAAATTAAAACAAATAAATATTGAATCTCAAAATAAATTTCAACGAATGCAACGTGTATTAAAATATTATATTCACATTACTTTTCACTATAAATACAACCAAAAATATTAAAATATAAATAGGAACATAGTAATTCAAAACACTTTACTTAATGATCAGTTCTCTAAGCAAAACCTTTTAGGACAAATTCGCAAATGAAATAACTTAAACACGAAAGCTGCCGGCACATGGCACATGGTCAAAGAATAAACAAAGCCTATATAAAATATTTCCTTAAAAAAAAATTGAATGAGAACTCATAAATTATGTGTAAACTAGAATAATTCTACAATAGCCAATTGTGGGCAAATAACCTTGAGATTATAGTCCGATTGGGATTGAGACACATATGACATGCGCGTATAAATATATAAAACTATAAAAAACAATAAAAAATATGAAAAAGAAATACAAAACTAAGCAGGAAATTTTCTAAGCCGCGGGCAACATTAACACTCAAGCTAAAAAAAAAAGAAGAGATATATATGTATATATCTTTTATATGCCAATGAGAGTCAATAAAAATGACGCAGAAATTACATAAATTATGCAAATTTAGGCCAAAATAGCCAAAAGAGGTAGTCGAACTATAAAAAAAAAAATGCCGAAAAAAGCCAAACAAAAAGTCAAAACAAAAAGCTGTTCGTAAACAAAAAGAAATCGGACCGTGTCCAAGCAAACACCTACACCAAAATCAAATTCACCATGTGTCAAAATCTTAGCAAACGTAACACTTAAAACATAAATAAATAAATATTTTATATATTGTCATAGGCAACTTATTTGTTGACTGCCAGCATAATAATGCTAACAAAAGACAGCTGAACAACTGTTGAGTGCAAAGGAGTCAAGTCGTTTATGAAAATTAGTATTTGAATGGTGAAAGTCGTGACAGCAAAAATGAATATAAGAAAAATAAAAGAAAAAAACTCTCAATCAAATGCACAATAATTGCCAACAAATTAACAAAATGAATTTTCAATTAAGCCCATTGAACCGTCTCGACTGTAAAAGTGTGGCCAATTGCCGGCCAGCGGAAGTTTCAACAGCAAAAGTTTCGAGCACAAAGAAAAACCGCTGAAGATTTCAAAAGAATCGAGAGCCGAGGTTCATTCAACTTCAAGTCACAGCTTCATGCCTAACGCTAATCAAGAGCTAAACAAAAACAATTACCCAAGCCTAGCAAAAACCAAAAAGTAAAATAAAATAAAAAACTAAGAAAAATAAGAAGTGGCAGCACAGAGCGACTTGCTGCTGGTCAGGAAATTAGTGTGCATTACATTTGTGGTACGTGTCGGCATGGCAAATACTAAATTCATTCGCTTAAACAATTTGCGCGATTTGTTACGATTTAGCTTATTGACCAAAAATTGATTCGAACTGCTTAAGCGAGGGGAGGTCACAGCAATTTAATACCAAAACCAGTCAAATACATGTAATAGATCAATAGATCAAGGCAAGACCACAGACAGCTTCCTAATACTTTGGCATTGAGTGTGTGAAAAATATATTAAATTAATAATTATATTAACTAAAATTATTAATAGTGTATTTTTCAAACAATTGATCATCCCTAGTGCGAAACTTTCAAATATTAAATAATATTCAATGTTATAAATCATAAAATAGTAAATTATAAAACCTCTAATATTAGCATAGTTATTTTAAACTTTGTTTTTTATTTTATACTTTGGCAATTTTAACTGGTTGCAGTTCATATATAGTCATCATATATATTCTAATTCTATAATATTTTGTATTTGTAACCTGAGCTTAGAACATCTACTTATACTATAGCTCTTCACCATATTCTCTTTCGGAGTTTCCCAATCAATTTTTCATATCCCTCACACTTCTCACTGCTCTCTTTTCGCCTATCTCTCTATTCTGTTTCTTGATTTGTCTTTTCGCTATCTATTATCTTTTCGCATAATTTGCTTTCTACATTTCGCTGTCTCTCTCTCTCTCTCTCTCTCTCTTACTATCTTTCACTATGTCCCTCCCTCGCCTTCTATCGCATATCACTCCATCCCCGCGTTTCTTATTCCCACTGTCTTTCCTTTATTGCAATTTCTGAATGTTCCATTTCTTCATTTTATCAGTCTATATCTCGTTCGTTCCCTTGCCATTTCCTTGGCGCCCTCTCTCCATTTAATTATTTCGTATTTTGCTATATCAATTTTAGCTCTCACTCTCTTCCTATATATGTTTTGCTGTCTCTCTCTTCCTGTCTCTTTATCATTCTCCCTCATTTTGTCATCACTGTCATCACCCTCTATTTGTCATTATCTATCTCTTCTCAATATCCTTATTTTATATTTTTCGTTGACTCCCCCTCTCTCTCTCTCTCTATCTCTCTCTCTTCTTTTTGAACGTCCTCTACCTCTCTATGTCTTTTACGCTTTTTTCATTCTCTGTCATTCGCTCTCTTCCTTTATCCTCAGTCTTTAATCTACAGCTTGCCTTTACTAGCTCCATCTCTCTCTTTCTGTCTACCGCTCTCTTTTTCTGCTCCAGTTTCTGTCTCTTTTTTGCCTTGTTATTTCTCTCCATCCATTACACATCTAAATATATCTCCTTCAACTATGTAATTCCCCTCCACAACCATATCCATATCCAACAATTTGTTAAATAAATGACTCCACTTTGCAAGAAATCTGCGGCACAACGACTCCAATTTAATCGCATATTAAAGACAATTTGAAGAGATACGGACTACAATGAAAACGTTTCATTTCAATTTTGCAAACTGATCTGGAGATCGGCAACAATCTTAGACCGGATCTGGCAACAGCATTTAATAATGGTTTCAATTTTTCCATCTTAATGTGAATACTACACAAAACTGCAATGCAGCGTGAATGTGAGTGGTATGTATCTAAATATTTGTATGAAAACCAGTTTTGCATTGCTGTGTGTCCCAAGACGTTGTGGGGTCGGTCCGTTGAGCTGTTGTGCCCATAGAGCATGCAAATCGGCAATGTTATTAGTCATTATGTGGTTCCGCACATATGCGGCAATGGATCCGCATTTATGCTATGCATTAAAAGAAACCGAAACTGAATATGAATCCGTATCTGAATCGAAGCTAAACACTAGTTCGGCCTTCACGCTTACCCGCTGAGCCAGCAGCCAGCTCCAATTCATTTGGAACGAGCCAAGAAGGGAGGGGACGAGGAGCAGGCGTCGAAAATTGTTAAATGTTTGAATTTGATTTGCTTGCAAGACCAAACAAGCTGCTGAAATGCATAATAATTAGCAGAGAGCATAGCATACAGATCGCCCGTTGAAAGTTAGAAATGTTTTTTGGCTGCGGCTGCGGCTGCGGTTGCGGTTGCGGCTGCGGTCATGGACCAAATCTGGGCCGGCTGCAAATGCTAATGAGCTAAGATTATAAAAGCAGCTGCAGAAGTGTAAAGATAAACTTATTAAAAAACTTTAACATTATTAACTCTCTACTTCATTAGATATTTATTTAGCTAAAATATGCAGCGGGAAGAACTTGAAACAATCTAAAATGTCAATAGAGTTTTCTGATTTTCCACTAAGAAATATAGAGGGAGAACAACAGATTTCGCTCAACTATTCGCAGCTTTCAGTTTAGTAATATATTTATATCTACCTGTCATTTCATTAATGCCAATTGCTTAGTCTACTCACATTTGAGACAATGTCTTTAAACTGAATATACATGGCTTATTTAATTGCGAAACGAGTGAATCGCTCAAGCAATAATGCGAATATAGCTCCAATAACCAAGCGAAATCTGAGCAACTGATTTGTGAGCTTATAAAAGAAATTGATTGTCAAAGTAAGACAAGCAGATGCTTGTTCGCAGTAAATAAGCAAAAGGGGTTTCAACAGGTGTAAGTTAAATGATATTTTTTAAATAATAATAATAAATCAAATTTAAGAGAAAAAAATGTATTTTAAAAATAAAATAAAAAAGTAAAAATAAAAAAATATATATGTATATTTGAGATAAAAAATATTTAAGAAAAAATTTATAGTGTGCATGAAAAAAATATATATAAAATAAATATAAATGAATAAATCTCTACAGCTGTATATTCCAAATTACAGATGTTGAGTTTTTTAAATAAATCTTTTTTGTGTATATCTTCTTTATATATGTATATGTATATAATTTGTTCATACTTTATATTTGTTTCTTAAATATTTTGTAATTTAAATATAAATATATTTTCCTTCGCCCAAAAGTTTGCTCAATTTCCAGTTCTCATCACTTGAAAGTATTTGCAAGATTTATTTTACGAAATAAGAAAAAATTAATTGCGTATAATGAATGGAAAAAGACAAATCTTTATGCATAAAGGTTTTTTTGTTTTTTTTTTTTTCTAACTATTGTTGATATTTCTCATACGCAAAGTCTACACACACATGTTTATATGATCTTTGGCAGCGCCGTCAGTGGTGTGTCTATAACAATGGCATATAAAAGTTACCAGTCAAAGCAGCACATAAATGTGAGAAGATTCTCAAACAGCATTTTTTTACATTTTAATTAGAATTTTCAACAAATGCTGACGAAAGAGCAAAAGGCAGAGAAACATAAAAGTCAACAATTTTTTTTTTTGTATCTTTAAAGCTTAATTCATTTGAGCATTGTCATAATATGTTAAAGCCATTTTTTTTAAACACAAATATAAATGTTGTTGCTGCTGCTGCGAGCTAAGAGCGTTTCAATGAACTTTTGCCAACACAGTTTTGTATGTCAAAGTTGAGAGACAGCTATGAAAACTGGTTGACTTTTATTATTTTTCAATTAGAGGCCCCTTAGAGCCCAAAAGGCCGACAGGCCAAGCCCCAGCTCAGTCATTGGCAGTTGAGGTTTAGTTCAATAAGCCGACTTGCAACAAATGTCAAAAAAACGTCTATACTTTACGCCACGGAAAAAGAGAGTGGCGACACTTTCTACTCGCACTCAATGAGTGAGCTTCAAGTCCGACTCTGACTCTGACTCGGACTCTGTGCGTGCTGTCTTTAATCAGGTCAGCGTATAGGTAAACGCCTCGCTGTATAGAAGTAGACAAACGCAAAAGAAATACATAATAATAATAAAAAAAATGTTATAAAGAAGGGGAAAATAAATAAAAGAAACATAAAAAAAGAAATAACACTTATTAATAAGTTTGGCCAAAGGCCAAGCTACGTCGCTGATGATGACGGTTCTACCCTGAGTTGGCTTAAATGAAATTAAATGAATTAAATAGAAATTTTTGATGGTGTAGCTTCCATCAAGAAGAATATCGTATAATAGGGCGCTCGAGGCCATTTGCCGCTGCTGCTTCTTCAACACTGCGAATTGGGCCAGCAGTGGAATAGCTTTAACTTCTATCTCCGATTGAATTAAGTGTAACGCATTTTCAAGTAAATTGCCAAGCGCAACAGGTTTCTAGCTGATTCTTTCGTTCGCACGAATAGCTGGAGCTGCGAGATTTCTTAAAGAGTTGGCGTTGAATCGGTTTAACAAAGATCTGCAGTTTTATTTGTTTTTTAATATTATTTACAAAAAAAGAAAAAGTGAGATTTTATGTTTATTAAAGCAAGTTTTTAGACTGAATGAGAGGAGTTATGATTAATCAGCATTGATCTACGCTGAACTGATCATCGCCGAAGAGAAAATTTTATTTCAAATTTGTATAACCTGAACCCACTGAAAGGGAGTTCAGGGTATAATGGTTATTTAATAACTTATGCCGTAGTTTCCCACGGCATATACTTGATAAGCACAGTAAAAATGGGAAATCAATGTATAATGATTTGTTATATGATTCCCATGCGATAGGTAAAGATCAATAGTTAATGATCGTAACCAAATTTGTGCATTTATCCAAGGAGTCAGAAAATGCCGCTGCTAAAAGCTCCTTTTAATAATATTTTCACTACTCGATCAACAGTCTGTCTCAGCTGAGCTCGACGATTTGGTGCAGCTTTACGAATTCATATTTACTAGAACTTTTCTTTAAGATTTTTGAGAGGGAATTTTATAAAAATCTTTCCTACTTTTGAATGCTTTTAAAATATATGTAATATACAGTACAATATTGAGTAGAGATAGCTTTATTTATAAGTGTCTTTTTGTCTTAGAAATTAATTATAAAATATTTTCTTAAAACGGATAAGAATTTAAATACGCTGAATCCTTTAAAAATGGAAATTTATGATAAGTTTCTTTGGGTGTGTTTATATTATTTGGAAAACTCATTGTTTAATTATTATCTATAAAAAGTTAATAATTGAGTATTTTTTCAAAATGACTGTAAAGATTTCTGGAATGAATATTTTCATTTTGAAATACCTTCACGCCTTTGCTCCACAAATTCGAACCAAATTGTATTTCAAATACTTGAGCCTTGTGCTTTTGCACGCTCCAAAAATCGAATTAAGAAAGTCCATCTAGAAGGAAAGTCATTCAACTATGAAGCTTCCATTATAAAGCCCATATTGCAGCCTAAGCGCAGTCGCCGCATAAACTGCGCAGTAAGCAGAGCGCGTACGTATGCGTGTGTAAGTGTGTAGATGTTTGTGTGGGCATGCATTCTTTGTCATACATACATACATGTAAATATATATATTTACATAAGAAGTGTAGACTGCTTGGAGTATCAGCTCTTCGCAGGGTTCAACGTATTTCCTAGTCGAGCATTCTCTCTCACTCACTCTCCTACATTTTCACTGGACTTTGTTAGTATTTAGTATGAGCTCCAAAATATCTCTTATAATAAAGTAAAAATAAAAAAAATAAAACCATTTATATATAGACTGTATATACCGAATATCAAGGGATTCTCATTAGAATATCATTATATTCAATATACATATATATGTATGTATTTATACATATATTAAATTAAATTTAATTAAAATAATTTAATAATTAAATTTAATTCAATTAAAATAATTAAATTAATATATAAATTAAACTTAATTTGTTGTATTTTTTATTAATAATATTAAATTAATGTTATTAAATTTATTTATGTAAATAATTTATCATTTTAAATTAATATATTAATTTAAATAATTTTTTATTTTTTAATAATATTATATGAATATATACATTTAAATTAATGTTTTATATTTTTTATTAATAACATTAAATAAAATTATTAAATTTATTTATGTAATTAATTTAACTTATTAAATTAGTATTATTAATTTTATTTATTCAATTAATTTATAAAAAGAAATGAATATTATTTATATCATAAATTAAGAATTCTTAATTCATATTAATTTATAGTTTTGCATTTCTCATGTTTTGAAATATATTTTCAATGTTAATTAGTTTAAAATGCTGTCAAAACTCTGCCATACTGTTAAGACTCTTCTCGGCTTCCCTACAACTTCTTAAATATTTCAAACACCTGTCACATTTACCAAAAGTAACAAAACTAAATTAATGTATACAAAATATCTCGAATTGCTTAAATTTCAAATACCAGAGCAAAGCCAGAAAGCAAATGTTTGCCTTAAACATATTGAATAGCATAACCGAAACAAGTTTAACCAAATTATATAATTGGTAAGAAAAAAATGTATAAGTTGGAAACAAAGTAATCAGCCAAAAACTTTCCGATTATTTACCCAGCTGTCATATCGTTCATAATATGCACAGTTATGTTTCAAATGGCTTTTAACTGGTTTTCATTTTGGGGCCGGTAATTATCATGCAAAAGTTCACAAGCGAACCAGGAACATGTAAGAGGCAAACTAAAAATTACGAGCACTTTGGGTGCTTACAGATATGGCGAAAACAACTTCTATACAAACAATAAAAAATAAAAAACAAAAACAAGAGACAGCTTAAAAGGTAGCTGACATTTGATGGGCTGCGGCCCGCGACAGAGCCTACCACAAATATGGCCAAGGCACGCGTGATTTATGGCCAAGTCGAGTGCGTTGTGCGTTGTACGTTGTACGTTGTAAGATGTACGCACACAATGCCTATGGCGTCTCGGAGATCTATCTCGCTCTCGGCCAAATTGCGTGCGGTTAAGAATGTGTTTGTATGCGTATATGTGTGTGTGTGGAGAATCATTTTCAAAGTGTTGCGAGTTCAACGCCGTCGCTCCATTGGGCTGGCTGTTCGGTTACGCTTGGCGGCGGCCAAAACAATTACAGTGCCGCGTTGTTGCAGTTGCAATTTGCAACATGCAACACTGATCCCGACGGCAGCTAAAAACAATGCATGCACTCATACAAATACATCTACAAACTCAAACTCAACACACAAACACCACGCATCGCATTGCCAATCAAAATTGTTAACATATTGTGGAAAGTAAAGCCTCTGTGAAACAAAAGCAAACCAACAACTCAACAGTCTGGTACAAAAACATCATCAACTTCGAGCTAGTTAAATACAACAACAACAACAACAACAGCAACGACAATAGAGTTTGTGCACAGTCTGTGCGAAATCAAGATATAAATTGTAAATCTGAATTAGCTACTTGTATTATGTTACTATGAGGGCTAATAAAATAGAGTTGAGAGAAATTTCAATATACTTTGATGTGAAGTTTTTATGCAATTATTATAAATAGATCCGTAAGAGATTCAAATTATAAAGCATATTAAATAATATTTGAACTGCTAGAAAAAATATATAATAATAAATATTAATTGAGCAAAGTTAAAAGAAAATTTAAAAAAATATATAACAATATGATTTTACCCAGATATTTTTAAATTTCTATTGATTTTTTACAAAACAATATATACATATATACATATATATTTATTTTTTTTTATACTTTGTTTTTAAGATGAAAATGTATTTTTAAAATCATATTTAAGAGTATAGAATGAAATATATTTTTTATGTACATAATATATTAACAGAAGTAAATAGAAATATTTTTAAGAATTTATAAAAAGTTCGTTTAAACAATTTCAAACTGATGTTAATAAACTAGATTATTTCTTAAAAGCAAATGTACTAAAATAAAAACTTCAATTAAGAATAAAAAATGAAATATATTTATGAAAAAAAAAAACAAAACAAAATTGACTGAAAATATTTGTATATAAAAAAAATTGTTTATATGAAATGAAATATATTTGTATGAAAATTGTGTATATGAAATGAAATATATTAATATGAAATTTGTTCATATGAAATGAAATATATTTATGTATATAAAATATATTAACAAAATTGAAGAAAAATATTTGTAAATATTAAAAACAATGGTTTGATTATTTAGTATAATTTACTTAAAAATTGTGAAATGAAATATATTTATATAAAATACATTAACAAAATTGAATAGAAACATTTCTAAATATTAAAAAAAAATGGTATAAATATTTTGTTAAATATTTGTGTTAAAAACATATTGTGTTAAAAAAATATTTTTTTTAATTATTATTTTTTAAAATTCATTCATAATTATTTCAAAATATTGTAGGAAATAATTAATTTCTTAAATTGCGTAATTTAAAAATATATATTAACATTTATGAATAATTTCTCGCCCACTTATATATTTCTTCGTGATGAGAATATCTTTGTTTTTAGTATTTAGTTTACTATACATAAATTTATATTTTGTATATATTATTTATTTTTTAGAATACTATTATTTTGTATTATGTTTGTAAGTATTTTTGTTACTTTGCCAAACCAATTGCAAGTACTCCTTGTAATAACTTAACGAATATACAAAACAAATTTAAATAATTCCATATGTAATTCGCAAAGCAAAAAAAAAATAGATTTATATTTTCGCATTAGTCAGCCAGCAAATGCGAACTTAACCTACAAATATTCACAAATTATACTTAAGCTCTCAGCTTGAACGACCTTGCCTATAATTTACTTTAAATTATGACTAATTTCTCATAAGTATTACCAAAGATTTGTCATAGGAGCAGCGCATTTTTCCCTCTAATAAGATAAATGAATCACAAAATCAGTTTTCAGCTCAGTTGAGAATTTAAATGCTTGCCTTAAGCCAAACACTTAACAAAGGAAATCATTAAGACGATGAAATAAAGAACAGTGTCTATAATTATGGCATGCGGTGTAGTCAAAATGCAATCGTATATACTCTGTTTGTGCTTGGTAGAGATAATTTGGTAGAGAAAGAGAATGAGAGGGAGAGAGAGAGAGAAAGAAATGGATGCGGTGTGGCAGGTTCAATCAACTTGCGGCTCTCTCGCAGCGCGATAGAGCCAGGCTCCAATGGCCTTGGCTTGCGTCGAGACGGCCAAAATACTCCTTAGCTTGGCTAAGCGGCTTGACGCGCCCCACAGATGATCTAATCGCCAAGCACTTAACACTCAATTGAACGACAACAACAGACAACAAACGACTTTTATAGTGAAATGTGAGCGTGGATGATAAATCACAAAAAAAAAGAAAAACAAGCTGCAACAACGCTAATTTCCAATGCAAGCGTTTGGTGTGGGCCTGTTAATTCCCCGGATCGTAAGCGTACTACAACACAACTGAATCATCTGCTTTATAATTGCAAATATACTATAGAGAAAATTATAAAAAAAATGTTATATATTTTATACATATATATGAAACAATTGTACAAACAAGTCGTTGCAATTATTGTTTGTAAACAACTGATAAATTCTGTTCCAGAAAAAAACGGTTTACCAAAGTCGATAACAAGTGCATATACAGATTTAGATAATACTTTAATATATAATATATTGGTTAGTTAGAGCAGCTTCTAAGCTGAAGATCTTAATTGCTGTGTTTGGAACAGCTAGAATGAAGGATTAAGATTAAGATTAAGAGCACTAGACTAATAGATACTCTCACTGTTTTTGGTTTGACAAATTTGGGGTCAACGACACAAGTTATTTATATAGTTAAATATTCGTTGATTGCATTGACTTGAGCTAAAATCTACATAACATATTAGGGGAATTTTTTTATTTTAAAAGTTGCAAGATATGTTTAACTAATTTTTAAATAATCGGAATAAAATTGATGGTGATCAATATGATATAGACGGATTTTGAGCAGGGCAAAAATAGTGGTCTATTTTTGCTAAATAGGTATATTTAGGTATTGAAAAAATGTTGTTTTTTATCCTATATAACTTACTTATCAGTTGACTGCAGTTCTGTCAATATCTTTAAATAAATATAATATAATTTAATACTAGGTAACCCCTTAAGTTGGCCACGTCTCTTTGGGCTTCTCCATACAGCTTAACCAAAATATTATAAACGTATTTTACATTTCTAGAGGGTTTAGATTGTTTTTTAAAAAATAAGATAATTTCTGCAAATGATATTTGAGGTAGTTTTGATACGTCAACATTTTATCTTTATAGCTTCATATCTGTATATACACATTGACATTTGAGTGAATTGTCTAAAGTATCTTTATAATACAGCAGTTTGATCTACGATTCAGAACTGATTTTCATTGAATTATATACCCGCAAAAGATATATAAACATATATATGTTTATGTGCTCATATATTTAATTAAAAACAAAAAATTTATCTTACATAAAAATAAACAAAGTAAGCAAAAAAAAAAATCATAACTCACTTATTTAGCGTTATAGACTGAGGTATAACGTAAAAAATATTCCAAATAACGCAAACGTTATGTATTTTGTTCTTCTTCTTGCGTTGACTCGTAGCGATAATCCACATAGAATGATTCCAAGGAATGCATGCAGTAGAGCGAAGCTTAGGGGGAAGTGGGAGTACGCTTATGGAAGGAGCGAGATAGAGTAATCGAGGAACAGAAAAAGTGTGTACGTACGAGCGAGAGATATAGAGAAAACACAGAGGGGGAAGAGTGCGCGCACGATACGTTACTTTGTGGTTACTTCTTAACTTTTTTTATAGCACATTTTCTTTTCTTTCATTTGAATCTTGCTTTATGGCTATTGTGTATTATTGAAAAAAACTTTTTCTGCCTAGGCAAGCACTTCTTTTTTCTTCTTCTTCTTGTTTAGCACTTGCAGCCACTTCTATTATTTTTATTATTATTATTTATTACTTTTTTTAAGCGAAGCCGTAGTCCGCAACGAACGCGCATTAAGAAATAACAAAATTATATGAACGGATTATTATTGTTGTTGTTGCTGCTGGTGTTGTTGTTGTTGTTGTTGCTGTTGTTGCCAGCTAGCGCGATCCGCTTGGTAACTGGCGACGCTGACGACGTTTCAAAAGTGACTGAAAAGCACCGAGCAGCAGCAAGCGCAGCGAAGCTGCAAACGTGTCTTAAACGGCTCAAACGGTAAGCAGGTATAGAGACAGAGAACGCCAGAGAGGTATAGGGAGAGTGCGACGGCGAGCACACAAACTGGCCGAGAGAGCGTGCGATCGATCGTACACACAAAGTAAAAGCTAAAGAATATAAAGTAAACTGGTTATGCTGCTCGGACCGGCACAATTCTATTTGATTAACTTGGACCTGTCTGGCAGGCAACCAAGGAGCCAACAGGCTATCCAAGCTTCCCCAAGCAAGGTTAATAACATCGACAGGCAGCACCAGCACCAGCACCAGCGGCAGCAGCGACAAAAAAAATGCAGACGCAACTGCAACTGTGCATACAAATTGTTTATGAAATGTGAGACGAACCGAATGCATTGCTAGAATGGACAGACTATAAATATCTAGTAATAAAGCTGGCTGCTGGCTGCTGCCCCTGCTGGACTTGTCTGAGCTCCCCAGGGCGTGCGATTGTTTGTTCTCAATACCTTAACCAGTTTTGGTTATGTTTTTTTTTTGTTAAGGCATTTTGCAATGCAGCTGTTATGCAAAACAGTGCTGCCCAGCGCGTTAAAAGTGGGTGGCATAAATTGACGAAAAACTGTAAAGAAAAACACAAGTGGGCGAATGTAGTGTAACAGGAATTGACGGAGAAAAAGGGGAAGGAGGAACAGCAACAGCAACAACAACCAAATTCCTGTTAGACGACCATATTGACCGCATTATTTGAAGTCTGCACAAATGAGCGTCGCATATTAAGCTAACGACAACTGGAAAGGCTGGTTATAAATAGTTACCTCAACTAAGCCAAGGCATTGCGGCTAATTGGCCAAACGGCGGCCATGGACGCATACAACAGGTATGCGTTGTGCCATTTGTAGCAGGCGGCAGTGGCAATAAGAAAACACACACACAAAAAAAGAGACTAAAATGTGGAAAGTAAAGCTGAAAGAAACGTAATTAAAGTAAATATTTGAAGCTTAATCAATGTCAGCCCAAACATACCTTGCGCGCTAATTGCGTTACAGCTCTTTCGCAAATGTTTGTCATTTTGCGTATTCAAAATAAAAGCAGAAAGTGTAATACAGATTATTTTCTTTACTTTTAAATGCACATACAACGCGCTATAAATATTTAAAAATACGGTCACACTGAAGCAGGAACAGCTGTTACCCGTTTAGCGTTGCCATCTACTGTAAATATGTATTTATGTAAACACGCTAAAAAACGACACAAGAAAAGCACTAATTTGTTGTTGGTTTTTTTTTATGTTATTATCATACAAAAATAAAAATAAAACGCTGTAGGCCTGGAGAAAATGCCTTGCTGGTACTATGACAAAAAGGAGCTACGCGAGACACCTTCAATACTGGATGGCGTTACATACGATACGGAGCGTCGATATCGCAAGGAGGGCGCACGCTTCATCATGGAATGCGGCACCAAAATGGGCCTCGGCCACAACACAATGGCCACCGGCGTCGTCTATTTCCATCGTTTCTACATGTTCCACTCGTTCAAGAGCTTTCCACGCTACGTCACCGCCTGCTGCTGCCTCTTTCTGGCCGGCAAGGTGGAGGAGACGCCCAAAAAGTGTCGCGACATCATTAAAACCGCTCGAGGCATCCTCAACGACAACTATTTCTATTCATTCGGCGACGATCCCAAGGAGGAGGTAATGACACTGGAGCGCATCTTGCTGCAAACGATTAAATTCGATCTGCAGGTGGAACATCCGTATACCTTTTTGCTCAAATATGCCAAGTGTTTCAAGGGCGATCAGCCGAAGCTGCAGAAAATGGTGCAAATGGCCTGGAATTTCGTCAACGATTCGCTCAGCACCGTCGTCTGCCTGCAATGGGAGCCGGAGATCATAGCCGTTGCGCTCATCCATTTGGCCAGCAAACTGAGCAAATTCACGGTGCTCGACTGGCTGGGCCGGCAGCCGCAGCATCAGCGCTGGTGGGACATGTTCGTATCCAATGTAACGATGGAGATACTGGAGGATATTTGTCATCAGGTCCTGGATCTGTATCAATCGACGCAAAAGGAGGGCCAGGAGCCCAATAGTCCGCCCCAGAAACCACCCAGCCGTGCCGACAGCCCAACAACAACAACAGCGGCTGCTGCAGTCGCCGCCGCTGCAGCCGCAGCAGCAATAACAACAAATGCAAACTGCCCACAGCAGCAGCAGCCGACAGTGGCGGGGGCGGCAGCGGCAGTTGCTCCGCCCAACGCCGGCAATGGCGGCCTGATGGGCGAACTCAATAATATACAAAGCATCAAATCGCTGGCCAATGCGGTGCCTGTTGCCGTTGTCTCCATGCCGCCGCCATCCAACGATGGACTGCCGCTGCCCACGCCAACTGTCGGTGGCGTCGTTGGCGTTGCACCACTGCCACCACCACCCAGCAATATGAGCAGCAATACTGCCAATTATCATATGTACCATGCACCACCGCCACCGCCGCCGCCTGTGGTCCCGATGCCGCCGTATGCGGCCGCCAATGCCTGGACACAGCAGCCGCCGCCGCCGACGCACTATAGCACGTCGGCGCCACCACCGCCAATGCCGCCCAATCTGGGACCAGGACCGCCCAGTGGCGGTCCACCTGGCTATTACAATGCTGGACGCCAGCAGCAGCAACAACGTTATCAATGATTTTTTGTCAAGTTTTTTGTAGTCAAAAATAAAAATAAATAAGGGAAAGATCATATATAATAATATTAATAAAGCGTAATTTTATTAAAACAAAAAACATTATTCTCACCCTTGCAGTACCGTTGTTTTCAGCGTGTTGAGGGTTATAGAGTGGGCGTGGTGGTCCAAGAAGTCTGGGGAGCTGCAGCTACACATTATGAACTGTAATGGTAAATGTGTGTGTGTGTGTGTGTGTGTGTGTGAGGCTTATGCGTGTGCTACTAAACGTGATTTACTGAACAATTGATTTACACCAATTTGAAAATATTTCAGAAATATGTTTTTAAGCATCAAGCATATTAATTTTTAAAATAATATATAGATGTCCCGACAATTTATAAATCACGCTTAATGCAACGTATAAACATTGGTTGTGTACGTACGATTTATATGAGTGCAACTAAAACGTGATTTAGCATATCATTGAAATACATGATTTATAAAATAGTTAAGGAGATTTTCATAAAGCAATAACTGCTTTAATTAAAAAAAAAAAATAATAAAAGAAACTAAATAACAAAAATAAAAAATAGTAATGAATAAATAAAATAAAATGAAAATTAATAATATGCGCTGGCAATCAATTTATAAATCACGTTTAGTGCTGCGCATAAGCGTAGGTTGTCTACGTAGTTTATACGTGTGCAACTGAAACGTGATTTAATAGAAACTGATTGATTCTGCAAGTTTTTAAGGAAAATTTTCTTAAAGCAAAAATGCTTTAATAAACTAAATATAATGCATTATAATCAATTGTTAATTCACGTTTAGTGCACCGTATAAACGTCGCTTATGTATGTATGCCTGCATAAGGTTTACACGACTGCAACTTAAACGTGATTTAGACAAAATTCATTCACATGTTCTATGCTTTTAACAAAAATTATGTCTATATATGCTACTACAATAGGTTTATAAATCACGTTTAGTGCAGCGCATAAACGTAGGTGTATCTGGTTTACTTGGCTACTTATAGTTTATTTTGTAATTAGTATATAAGCTAAGCTATATATACGCTACACATTAATTATGATTATATAGATATATATCTATATATATTTTATATTGTAGTGATTACGTTAGTGGGCGTGGCACGTACACACACACATATGTATATAGTATATATATAGATATATGGTATTGGTTGTTTGTCTTGTTTTATATATATAAATATTGCAAATCGATTAACGGTTATTGTGATTAACGTTATAACACATACATAAAGACGCGCCTAACTTTTTTTTTCTTTTGTTTGGACAACAACTCGCCAAACCGCCCACTTGTGCCCCGCCCTCAACGGCAGCAGCTTTCATAAATATTGCTAAAGTTTATGCGTGACTGCCAATAAAACATTGATTCGTCATGGTAAACAGGCAGCACTGGCTTACAAAATGCATATGAAATGAAAGGCAGATCTGAGCCGGCAGCTCGAATTAATTAACACGGCTTAAACGGATGACAAACTAGAATACTTAAATTCTATATATATGTAGATTTCGTTTTCTTTTTTGTGTAGTAAGAGACTAGATGCAGAAATTCGAGAAAAATAAAGTACGATTATAAAGATAGTAATTATAAAATATATAGGAAATCATAATATAATTTTAACAACTAAATGATGTAGGCTTAAACATAATTAAACAAATACTGAACATGCGTGAATACATTTAAAATTGCTTTATGTATGCGATGAGCTTATGTGTGTGTGAGTGCCTAAATATTTCAATATTTTTAACAATATTTTTTGTGAAACAAGCCAAAACCGACACAGATCTATGTAGACTTTGAGCATTGCATGTGCAGAATCTCAATTTAAATACGAAAATTAACAAAAACTCAGCCACGCATAAACATTTCATGTGGCTGTGTGTGTGTGTGTGTGTGTGTTATCTGACTGTGTGTGTGTGCTTGGGCGGCTTTTAACATTTGCGCGTCAATGTTAATTCACCACAAGCATAATATTGTGGTATCATTAGAAACTCGGGCAACGCTTGCCGCATGGATGAGATTGAAGTTGAAGCCGCCGCCGATGCGGATGTGGTTGCCGCCGGTTGCTGCTGCTGTGCCTGCCGCACAATATGTCCAATTTTGCCTGCAATAAAAAGAGATTAATTGTAATGTATATACCGAATTTAGTTCTATATTCTTAGCCAGCTTTACCCAGCACATTGGCACGATGAAAACGCGCATCCAATTGCCGCAGCACATAGAGATCTCGATGACGCTGCCAGGCGGCCAAGATGTCCGTCACCTTGACGGCCACCATTGCAGCATGGTCAGCATTAGTCTAAGCACAGGAAATTATCATTAATATATTATATTTATGTAGCTTAGTTGCCTTTCTCACCCGCTTGAATTGAACGCTTAGCTGCTGTTGCTGTGGCTGCTGCTGCACAATGAGCTCGATCAGCTTTTTGAGCTTGCGATGATTGCACTGCTGTTTGGAGACATGCAACAGCAGCTGCTTCAGATTGCCACGAGTTGGCGGCGAAGGCGCCGCTAACTGCTCGAAATAGACATGCAACAGAGATGCGTTGTAGGAAATGTGAAGTTTGTCCAGCGCCTGCACCAGATGCTCCTCACTCAGATGCGCCGTGGACAGGCGCGCCACCAGCGGTTCAGTCGAAAAGCTTTGCTTGGGCAGCTGTTGGAGTGGAGGAGGTCATGAAAAGAGATGGCGAAAGAGAGATTATGAGTTAATGTGTGTTTTTCAATATAGTATAGAGATGGTATAAATGCATGAGTAGAATTTAATGGAAGCTTCCAAGGCGGAGTAGGAGAAGGTGAGCTGGAGTAACAAACAAAATGAACAAATTGAAAGATTGTTACGTTTTATAAGAACTTCACACTGCTGTGAGGTAAATTGCCAGATGATTGGAACATTGGGTAAATTCTTGGGCCTGCACTCTATACCTTGTTCATAGCAGACAGGCCGACTTCTCAGTCCTCCCTTATAGCTATCGCCATGTTTCCCTGATTTCTGACATATAGCAGCAAGGCTATCATGACGGAGGAGGAGATGCTTAGATAAGACATCTCGCATCCAAGCTGATTAATACTATGAACAGACGAATCTTGAAAGGCATTCAATTTCGATTTTTTCGTTGGGAAATCAGCTAAACCTAAATATGATATATAAAATATCATATATATAATTTATTAATAATCTAGAGTTAAGATGTATACAACATTCTGGCCAGCCTCATCTATGGTCCCCCAGTACTGTGATCTTATTTTAATTCAATTGTTTGGGGCAGCAGTTAGACCGAATATTCAACTACTATTTCAACTATATTCTATAATATTCCACAACTAATCCAATTCTACTTAATTTACAACTATTAGAATATATTTTAAATTAGTTTAGCAGCTGCCTGCACTTACCTGCCTGCCGCCAAAATTATTATCACACGAAATAAACCTTTGGTTATATAGACCCATATCGCCGGCCGTATTGTGCCAGCTAAAAAGCCCGCCAAACTCATCCAGATAGCTCGGCGAGCCGCTGCGACAACGCGTCTGTTCGGCGCGTGTGTAGAGCGAAAGGCTGCTGCCACGCCCACCAACACGTCTTCGACACTTGGCACAGCTGCTCAGGTCGAGTGCTTTGCCAATCGTATTGGCCAGAAACTCCTTCTCGAGACAATCGAGGCAGGTCTCCTCGCCGCTGCTTAAGTCAAATTTCGTTGAATTGCTGCTGGCCATGGCAGCGCTGGCAGCGACCACAGCTGCTGCTGCCACCAGCATGGGCGCCACATCCTCCTGCTGGTGTTGCTGCAGCTGCAGTTGGAGTTGATGCTGATGATGCTGTTGATGTGAGACGGCACGGAAATCGGTGCAACTGAAGCAACGTTCATCGTAGCTAGGCTGCGAGCGCCGCGACTTTGAGGAGGAAGCGGAACTCTTCGAGGCGGACACTAGAGAGGAGGAGTTGGAGAGCGTGCTCAGACGCTTCGGCTTCGCACCCGTCGGCTTCGAATTGCAGGTCTCTTCTGCTGCATGAGTGGGTTCGCTGGGCACGCTGGTGCTGCGATTGAAGCTGCTGTAGGCCAGTGTGTTGGGCAGCGAGTGGGCCAGTGCATTGACTTCCGTTGTGGTCGCGTCCACAAAGTCTTGCTCATCGTCCTTGGTGCCGCAGAGCAGCTCATCGACATCCACATCCGAGCCGACATCAGCATCGGCCTTAATCTGATCCAGGTTCAGGCTAATGCGAGCAAATTTCTTGCTCAATCGCTGCAGTGCCTCCTGCGGTGCCGGCAGAGCCAATTCCTCAATGGGCGAACTGTAGAGCTGCCTTGGCTGCGTGGGTGTGGCCATGTGCCGCCCGCTCTGTAGCTGACTATAATCGCGTTGCATGAGCAGCAGATTTGCATGGCCCGCTACTGCTGCCGCCAGCTCCTGACCGCTGGCCACATACTCCAGCTCCGACGAGGGATCAGGCTCAAAGTCCATCTCCAGGAAATCCGTTTCGTCATCACGCACCAAACTAAAATCCAAATTACGTCCACCACGTCCAGTGCTGGCATCGAGCGCCGCCATATCGAAATCAGCGGCATCGCCGCGATACGCATATACACAGTCATCCGAATTGAGAGATATCTCCTCGGCCTCCACATCGTCATCTTCATCATCGTCGTCATCATCGAGCAGTATGAGATCGTCGGCGTAATAATTATCGCTGGCATAGCTCAGATTCTCCGTGGAGTTGTTCATGGAGGTCCGGCTGGAGCTGAGGCCGCCAATTGCCGCATCGGTGGGCGAAAGTGCGGAGGCAGCAGCCGCAGCAGCAGCTGCAACTGCCAAATCGCAATTTAGCGCTGGCAGCTCAATCAGACCGTAGGCAGCGCCAATGCTGAGGCCATTAAACTGCAGAGAAAATCTCCAATTATTACAGCAAAAATAACAAAACAATGGCATGCATACATACAACAATAAGAATTATAATACGACAAAAGAAAAAAAAAAGAAGAAAAACAACAACACTTGCCTTATCACTGGTGACTAGGCCTGCGCCAGCTGCAGCGCAGTCGCCGTCATCGTCCGCTGCAGCGCCGTCGCATCCTTCTCCTCCGCCCTCGTCCTCTATGTGTGCGACACAAGTGGGCGTCACAGCAACAGCGCCTATCGTTGTTGTTATTGCTGTTGGTATTGGCATTGTTGTTGCTGTCGATGTTGTTGTTGTTGGTATTACTGCTGTCGTCGCTGTTGTTGTTGTTGCTGCTGTGGCAGCTGCTGCTGTTGTCTGTTTCTGTTTCGCCTTTGCCATAGTCCTTTGCAATTTCGCCTGCTCATCGCCATCGAGACTGCTGTAATTGTGTGTTAAGTTGCACGCCACAAGATTGTTATTGTTATTTAGATTCAATCGCCACAAGCCATCGTGTTTTAACTTATTTAATTCAATTTTATCTTTGCCAAAACCAAAACGATAATCGTTATCGCTCATTTCTAACTTTAAGCCTACACCTTAGAGATGGGAGTTGATGAAAAATAGATACCGATGTACTCGTTACTCATTCAAAATAAAATATCGCAAAACAAATGTTAATCACTAGTTTTTTATTTGTATGGACTGTTAAGCAAGAAGAAGTACAAATTTAACAGTTTTAGCAACTTGAAAACAATTTAAATAATTAACCAATTTAACCAAACGTATTTTTCAAATGAATTAAGCAAAAAGAAGTACAAATTTAACCGTTTTAGCAACTTGAAAAGAATTTAAATAATTAACCAACTTAAACAAACGTTTTTTTCAAGTGAATTAAGTAAACGCTCTTAATGCTCGGCCGAACACTTCCACGCTGTGGATAAAATATATGTTAAAAAGCTAAATATTATAATAAATATATTTAATTACCGATATACGCAAGTTGAATTGTCGCCATGATTTGAGTTGAATTTAAAAATCAATGTACGAAACGGGCAATTATTGTTCACAAAATAATTCTCTGTGCGTTCATTTGGATCATTTTTGTATCTCCACTCACCCAATAACTCTTGTTTCTTTTTTGGTGCCACGCCCTAAAAAATAGTACTATGAAAATGATTCGCTTATAATGAAGATAGAAATAAATATCTTACATAAACCTCAAAATCTTTGGGTGCATTATTAACACACTCGCTGGGCGTCATCTCTTTGGGAATATGCGTCAAAGATATTTGCTCTACATAAATAGTTTTGGCCAGATATAGAAAAATCGTTGCCTCAGTACCACGAAAACCGAAGCACGATCCTGGCAACAGACTTGACCGCAGCATATTGATGGGCGGATTTGTGCTGAACTCCAAGCCAAGTAACGTCTTGACCAAATTGCTATCAACAATTGGTTTTGCCTGAGCCGAAACTATACGAGCGCCCAGCTCCTCAGAAGCATAATTGATGCGAGGTGGACTGATTTGTTCCTTACTGGTATCGGCTGCACTTGCCACCGATTCCTTACATATGGATTTTTCAATTTTTTTCTTAATATCATATACATCGTCCAATAGGCCACTAATCTTGCGCTTGACCATCGATTCCACACAATTATTTAATTCAGTCGATTCGCATGCCAGGCATCCCTTTATTTCCATTGATGGCAGACCATCAATTTTCGTTGTCGAACAATCCACTTTAAGCGCTTGCTGTTGTGCAAAAAACTAAATAAATACATATTTTGAGGATTTCAAACAAGCCTATTCAATAAATTTACGGATATGCAGTTGACGTCCCGTTGCAGCCGTGTAAGTCCAACAATACTTTTCCTATTATTCCACATTAACTGATAGAAGAAGACAACTAGCAAAAAGAACGTGAAAATGTATGTACAACAGATGCGCTTGCTGCAATTTCGGCTATAACCTGCATCCATAATTACATATCAAAAGTTATAATTTTGTTTTCTTTTTGTTTTGTTTTAAATATAGTCTACTTTTGTTTTTCAAATATAACGTACAAAAGAAAATACTCGGACTAGCAGTTACATTTGAAACTTAACAGAATTCATCGTCAAACAGATCGATATTTCAAAAAAAGGTGTTCATCGATATATCGGTATATATACGCGACATCGCTAGCACAGAAGCAGTCTAACATTCGCGGAGTGTACACAAAAAAGGAAAGGCTTTCTTTTTCAGCCAGCTGCAGCAGTTGCACGCACATCAACAAACGCTGGGGCTGCAGAGAAACGAAACGAATTTAACAAAAACACTTCAACGAAATAAAAATACAAACATTTTACAATTTTAACTGTCGTAACTGTTACAAAACTATAGTTGAATTACAAAAATTATTGAAAATTTGGCGCGTATGTGTGTATAAAAAGTGCAATAGAAGAGAGAATAAAAATTGATTTTTAACCAGTGTCAAGTGCCAGCAACAGCAGCAGCAGCAACAACAACTGGGATAACAACAACAACAACAAAAACAGCAACAAAATGGTGCAAAAATTCCAATCGCCTGTGCGCGTCTACAAATATCCCTTTGAGCTCGTTATGAAGGTGTGTATCTTAATTGCAGTAGGCGTGTCACATATACCGCCCACGCCACGTAACTTGTGTGCCTTTGTGTGTGTGTGTGTGTGTGGGTGTGCAAGTGCTTAACTCGTGTCAGACTTAAATTATTTTTACAAAGGCGCAAAAAAAGAACGAAGCAATTTGCTCACAACTTATTAATTAAGTGCAGCTGTCTTTGTTTTCACTAAATGCACAAAAAATACTATACCTCAATAAAAATTGTTCATCCAGCTGCTTTGCTCCTTCCGCCTGCATTTACCTTATTTTCTGTTGGCTGTCAAATGCCGTCGCGCATCACATGCAGCAGATAAATAATATTAACCTTGGCACTCTCTCTCGCTCGTTCGCTCTTGCGCTGTTCTCTCTTTCGTTTGCTACTCTCTGTCCCTCTGCGCCCCTCTGGCACTCGAGCTCTATCTTTCGCTCAATTGAATAACCCGCGTATGTAATTTCATGAATGGAACGCCTCACTTCCATCGTTTCATCCCAACTCCGTGTATGAACAGGGGCATAAAGAAGACGGTTCGGTCAGCTGCCCACAGTTCGTGTTTTGCATTCCAGATCCGTCTCACACTGAGACGAGCAGGAAATAAGCGATTATGGACACATTGTACACAATCTACAACAATCAACCAAATGAGACACATAACACTCTCAACAACAACAAGAAAATATGACAAAAAATAATAACACAATGAACAGTTATGTGCGAATCTTTTGCATGCCGAATGTGAAATACACTTTGACCTACTTGCTCATTAGATATAAACAAAAAACCAAGTTGCAAAATCTATAAAAAAAAAAGTATGTTTCTGATTGGATTTCATTTAACTGTATCGAGCTCAAACATGTTTGTTTGTGTTGTGCAGCATGTTCGAGCCGTTAGTTGACTTTTTAAATGCAAAGATATGATTCTGATTAGAATTTTGTTGATGAATTTAAGAAGTTGCAACAAAATTACAATTTCTTTTGTATTTTTGGTTTGTTATTATATTTTAATTACAATATAGCTGCAGTAGTATATAAATAACATAATACGATAAAACTTTCACTATCTCTAATTTATCTTTAATGTTGATAACCTAGATAATAGCAAAGTCTATGAGCCTTGCCAATGGGTATAAAAGGTTTGATATCTAGTTTAGCGTCGTAAATATATGATTTTCATTTTAAAGAACTTAAACAAATAAATTTATAAATTTAAATATTAAAATTGTGCTAAAAACCACAAGCAATTTATAAAAATTATAAAAGCTTGGACAAGTTTGCCCAAAGTTGCCCAACTAAAATTTAAAAAAAAAAATAAATTTTTTTCCTAATGAATTTTAGTGTTTTTAGTGATGGCTCTAAGATTTGATTGAAAATAATTTATAAGTAGAGTTAGTCTTAAAATACATTTATAAAAATATTAGGGTATCAACAATTCTATCATTGTTGCCTTCTTCATTTACAAATTGTTACACAATTTGGTACCAACTGAAAAAAGGTAAACAAAACGTAGAGCTGATAGCTTCATTATGATGGATAACTCCGTCAGCTTTGTCGACGCTATTAACTAATTAACCCCTCGATATCGCTCGCGATAAACACTTTCGGTGTTATCTATTTGGCAACGAGCCAATGCAATAGTGAATTTAATTAAATTTCGCATTTATTTATTATGCCAACAAATGTCGCATTTAGTTATCAGCGAATTTATTTATTGAATTGAAGTAGTTTGCATTTATTGATGGGTGCAGCAATTGCTTATGTACAGAGAGACGTCGCTGTCAAAGGCCAAACAGTTAATGTCATTGACTTGAAAAACAAAAAATGAACGAAACGAAAGCCCTCCTTCTCTTCTCTTCGCACCCACAGTAAGTCAACCTAATTGGCTTAACAGTAAAAATAATCGCTTTATAGTGCTAGACACCATATCAGCCTTCAGTCACGTTTTCGACTCATTCGCTGTCTATTTGGACTAGAGAGTCGCACTATCTGGAGTGTGTGAGCATATATTATATAAAAACAAAAGCTTTAAATTCACAAATTCTATTGATAAAGTTGGACGAAAGCGGAAATTTTAAAATTTATATAATAAATAAAATTGATAATGCATGATATTAGCGGAAATTTAACAAATTTTAATAGTAGTAAAATACGATATTCACAGGAAAATACATACTTTACTAAATATATATAAATAAATTTATTTAATTATTTAATTTAATTTTTTTTTTTTTTTTTTAATTTGAGAGAAAATATATGATCATAAAAACTATTTTAATTTCTTCATATCTAACAAATATGTAAAACCAAATTTTTATTTTACTACACAAATTAAAAACAAAATGTTTTGAAAAAAAAAAGAACAATAAATCTTAGAGCTCTATTTATACAAATTTCATTCAATTCCTTTAAACTTCATTTGCTAGCATGAGTAATAGAAAATTTTATTTAAATATTTAAGTCGATATAAAAAACAAACCCAATAGACTCTTTTTCCCTTTTTGGGAAGAGAGTCTAAAAATTAATCATCTAATTGAACTGTTAAAGAGCACATATAATAGATGATTAATTCAAATTATTAAGAAATACTCTTCACTTCATCAGCTAGTATGAGTATTATATCTCTAATTGAATCATCATCATCTAATTGAATTGTTAATTAAAGAGTGCAAAAATATAATTGAGACACCTGCTGTTGCATAAGACATAATATATGTCATATATGTCATATATATAATGTCAGCTATTTTTATGCACGCCCACTAGACAAAATGGGAATTGTGAGCTTAGTATACCCTGTACTCTCAATGAGTTTATGCAATTTTGAGAGCATGAGTGTTTTGTGTACTCTTTTGTAACAGTTGAATGAGATGAGTGAAAAGCAAGTAAATGTATTGTTGATCAAGACAATTTGAGTTGGTTGAGCTAAATGTTTATCCTTCACGATCACGCATACTACCAAAGCTATAGAGTTTATATATGGAATATATGAATGTCTACTTTATTTTTCTTTATATATTTTAATACGTAATTTCAATATAATTCATATTACGGCTTAACTTTTGAATTTTGAAGCACAATTGTTATATTATTTTACCTTTGAATAATTATGTTTTGAATAATAATATGATTGTAGTATATTATAATGCTTAGGCATATGTTTTTAAGCATAGCTAAAACTGGAGATATTAAATTCATAGTCAATTTCAATTGGAACTGCGCAAAAAAAATTGCGATACTAATGTGCAACAAATATTCAGACATCGTGT
Organism: Drosophila buzzatii; assembly: GCA_035045845.1. Lineage (NCBI taxonomy): Eukaryota > Metazoa > Arthropoda > Insecta > Diptera > Drosophilidae > Drosophila > Drosophila buzzatii. The sequence goes on from JAWNOS010000432.1 coordinate 88,331, forward strand.
TTATATACGACGTATATAACATATATTAGATAGATTAGCATTCCGAGCTTAATGAAATATAATCATTTTCATTCTTTTTCCCAAAACTTTTTGACAATATATAATATATTTTCAATAAATTAAGTTTAAGAAACCGTCTATAAATTACGTTAATAATTGTTTTGTCACGAAACTGTGATATATTCATATTTAATATTAACATATGTTATTATTATTATTAAAAAATATATATGCTATGAATTGACTGATTTTAAATATTCTAAAATGTTTTAAAATAAGTAATTTTAAATTGTATAGTACAACCTTGGATACATATATTTGTTTCATGAATTAGCTGCTAAATATTTCATTAATCATCGCATGTGTAGAATAAAAATGATCTAATAATTTATTTATTTAAAAATAAAATAATGGTATGCGTGAGAAGTCAGACAGAAGTTGAGAAAGCTGCAATGAGCAATGATTTACATAGCTATATATACTGTGTTCTTCATAAATTACTTTCTATGGAACGAAAGTATGTTTCATTAATAGCTAGTGGAATATTTGATCTTTATTAATGTGTGTCTACTCTTTACTTTAATTTAAGACTCATTTTTCAGTCACATACTTCCGTCTATCCTGCTCTATCTTGAACTCTTTTCGGAGATATTGCTGGGTATCTCTTAGTTGAATACTCTTTTACTAATTTCTTATCTCCTTTTTTTTTGCTATTGAGCAGCTGCAGTTTTCAATATTTGTGGTCGGATATTCGCGACACGCTTCATAGATTTCTGCCCTCTATTTTTTTGCGAGTATTGAGAGGCATTTCCCCTTTAGGCAGATCTCGCGACATTTCCTACTGGTTTGCGGTCTACTCTTTTCTGTTGTTCTTGAGGTGCAGCATATCCGAGTGTAACTTCCGATACTCTAGCTGACTTGTGGTCTACACTTTTCTGTTGTTATTGAGTAGTCGCAGCTGTGGGCATTTCCCAGTCGCACCCGCGCGCACACTCTTACTTGTATTCTGCCTACTATTCTCTTTATATTGACGCAACAGCCGATATGAAGAGGCCGCAGACGGTATAAGTGCAATACGTGTTTGCCATCAATTTCCATTTGGCATCAGCGTCAAAGTCGTCAATGTGACAGTCCGAAGTATTATTACGCATACGTCACATGAGCCAGCTGTGAATTTTGCACTCGCTTTCGATGGGATTGGATTGTGCTGCGATGGAATGGCATGGAATGGGGGGGGAGATGAGTGTCAAAATAAATTTGATACTATAATAAAACTGTTTAATGGGCAATTAGCAATTCATATGACTCGGGACAAGTGCACAAACAACGTCTATAAATCTGCCCGACTCGTTTATTTCATATTTTTCATACATGTATTTTGTTCAGGTCATGTGCTTATTCGCACGCTCCGATGCGACTAAATTATTAAGCGTTCAACAGGGCAAAATATTGGGTTTTAACTCGACAACAAGTTGTCTTCTCTAACAGTTTTTCCCAGGCGGTCTGACACAGCCAGCGACAGCTACAGCCACGTGCCAGGCACCGTCGACGTCGTCTTTGCGCCTTGAACTTTTCAAATATTTATGCAGCAAGCCTTTTCCCACAGTAATTATTCTTTGGCGTGTGCTAGCTTCTCAAATGTCAGCGTCTCGACAGTTTACGACGACTTTAAAGGACGCTCGGTTCCATTGTCCTTGCAAGCTTCAAATACAAAACGTTGTGAGATTTTAAAAATTTACAACTAATTTCCGTATTGCGTTTCTACACAACATCAATAATAAACGATTCATAGATTTATCTATCTATATATATTTATTTATATGTATATAAAATATCTGCCTTTGCCTTTGCCTTTGTTTAAAGTAATTTATTTATTTGTTTATGCACGCTGCTTTCGTGCAAGATAATGTGCTTCACGAAGCACACAAATTTGTTTAGCTCGTATCTATTGAACGCTTTCTGCGTTGCCTTTCAAGTTCTTCACATTATTGGAATTCTTTAAAATTATCCAATTCAGTTATATAATTAATGTCCATAGATTTGGAAATATTTCTTTTCATTTTCATGTTTTTCGCAAATGTTTGAATGCTTTTGTTTACTAAATTTGTATATTTCTTAAAATTGAATTTAAATATTTATGAAATGTACATCTAGTTAATGGAAAAGGAAAAAATTTAAACGAATTTTAAGCAAAAACTTTTTTAAAACATTTTTTAATATTATGTTTTGACTTTTTATTAATATTAAACAAGTCGTAATATATTTTAAAATAAAGCGTTGCTTAATTTATGAATATTTATTTCAGTTCTATTTATTAAGTTAATCTGACTTTTACTTTTAAATAAATGACTCATTTCTACAATTAATAAATATATGTCTTTACTTTCATATTTCTATTATAAACATCGGCAAACATTTTATATTCCTATATCTTGTTTATAATAAGGATTGCTAATACCAAAAACTATATATTAAGATATTTATATATAGTATTCATGGCTATGAATCATAACCTTTAACTACTCAAGCTGACAAGATAAGATTGACTACATATTTGTACGCTTGTATCTGATATATTTAAATCAAATACCATAACCAATAAGCTTCTTGCTGACAAAGTATAAATATTTGAAGTGCATTGTATTTATCTTATCATATTTGACTTCCTGTCTATGATGGCCTATTCAAACGTCAATACTTTCTGTGCATTTATTGAATTATTAATTTACAAATGTAATTTTTACATGTGAAAGTTTTATTTATAAAATTTAAAAGAAATGTCTAGGGTCATAAATTTTACGCTTAGCGTAAAAATTTGTATACAGGAAATTGTTTTGGAAACTTAATGCGAATCTTTGACAAATTTCGCTCGCTTTATGAGTTTTTATATTGATTTAAGTTACTAAACCAAGTGAATGCCTTGAATTCTTTTGATAATTAATATTTTTGCGTTTTAGAATGCTTTAAATATAATGAAGTAAAAATAATAATAATAATCAATGTAAAATATAAAAAATAAAGCAAGTATTACTAAAGTAGAAATTAAAAACTGCATAAAAATATGTTAACATGAAAATATATATTTTATTGATATAAAAAATACATAATTAAATACGCCACAAAATATATAATTTTAAAACAGTTTAAAATAAAATTTAAAAATAAATAAAATTAAATATCTTGAATTTGTAAATTATTTTTTATTTCCACTCTATATAACATTAAATTTTGTATGAAAATCAATTAAATTAAAAATAGTAATTATTAATTATTAATTTTCACTCTATATATAACAATTAATTGTGAAAATTAATTAAATAAAAATAATAATTAATAATATAAATAAATTCTTTAAAATATATAAAGTATAAAAATATAAATAAAAAATATAATATAAAATAATTAATATTAATATTAATAGTAAAAATAAATTCTATAAAGTATAACAATTAAAGAAATATGAACTATGAAAAAAATCCAAAATTCTATTGAATATATATTCAACAAATCAATTTGCTATAAAATATATAAATTAAATAAAAGTTTTAAATTCCAAGTATATAAATTAAAGAAATTTCCATATATTAATATTAAGTTAAAGTAAAGCATTCAGCGATTCGGTTTGCCTTGCGCCCCTAAAGCATGGGTAAATAAACAAGCAGCTGTTTTATAATTTGGCAAAATGTATTGTATTGCCAATATTTGGCTTGTGTGATATGAATATAAATGTATATACCATGTATACAACCTATGCACAAATAACTCAATATATGTATTTAAATCTATATCAGTATTTTAGCGGGCCGTGTGTGTGGCCCTAGGCCAAGTTCATGTTCATTTGCATATTCGCAAATTGGCCGCTGTTCAAGGGCAAAAATCGTTTTTTTTTTTGGCATCAGACAACAAATTTCATTCACATTTATTTTTTCTCAATTTATCATTATTATTTAGGCCTACGAGCGCCGCTTTCCCAAATGCCCCCAAATGCCCATTGTGCTGGACTGTGAAATCATTAAGGACGAGTGCCTGGAGAATGGCGCCAAGCGGAACACGAGTCGCCGCTGCAAGCTGGCCGTCGATGCGCCGTATATCTTCAAGAAGTTGATTGGCGTGGATTTTGTGTTCTTTCTGCAACACAATTATCTAGACATGACAAATCGTACGCTCAGCATTGAGGCGGTCAACGAGAGCTTCTCATCACGCATCGAGATCTTTGAGCGTTGCCGCTACTATTCGCATCCCGATAATAGCGAATGGACATGCTTCGATCAGACGGCCACGTTGGATATAAAGAATTTCTTTGGCTTTGAGCACTCAATGGAGAAGATGGGCATGAAACAGTATACGCAGACAACGCTCAAGGGCAAGGAGATCATAGAGTATTTCATCAATCAGCTGAAAGAGGAGGGCGTTACGCATGTAGATCGCTGGGTGCCGCCACTGGATGCACCCAAATCTCCGACAGCAGATCAACATCATGATATTTTGCTTGATGGTGATTTCATTGCACGCAATTTGGGTCAATTGTCGCCGATGCAGGAGTCCAAGCTGCTGGAGCTGAGAAAAATGCTCGATGGTGTCGATGGCCTGGAGCGTATGCCCAGTTATCAGACCATCTTGCGTTTCTTATCAGCACGCGATTGGCATGTTAGCCAGGCCTATGCCATGCTCTGTGATTCCTTGAAATGGCGCTCGGAGCATCGCATCGATGCCCTATTGGAAGAGTATAGCAAGCCGGCTGTGGTCGTTGAACACTTTCCTGGCGGTTGGCATCATCATGACAAGGACGGACGTCCCATTTACATATTGCGTCTGGGTCACATGGATGTCAAGGGCTTGCTCAAGTCCCTGGGCATGGAGGGTCTGCTGCGATTGGTGAGTTGGCTTAACTAAATGGTCTACTATGGATAGATGTTCATTCATTATTCTCTTTCAGGCTTTGCATATTTGCGAGGAGGGCATACAGAAGATTAATGAATCGGCTGAGCGCTTGGATAAGCCCGTGCTGAACTGGTCACTGTTGGTCGATCTGGAGGGTCTGTCTATGCGTCATCTCTGGCGTCCCGGCATCAAGGCTTTGCTTTACATCACCGAAACCGTCGAGCGCAACTATCCAGAGACAATGGGACGTGTTCTGGTGGTGCGTGCGCCGCGTGTCTTTCCCATTGCCTGGACAATTGTTAGCGCTTTCATAGGTGAGTTAAAGGATAGAAATGAAGGAAGAATGAAGGAGAATTTTTATTAATTTTTAAAATATTTGGTTTTTTCATAGACGAACACACACGCTCCAAGTTCTTATTCTATGGCCCCGACTGCGAGCACATGAAGGACGGCCTCGCTCAGTATATCGATGAGGAAATTGTGCCCGATTTCCTAGGCGGTCCCTGCAAGGTAAATTTCCATAAAATAATTATTAAAGAATTGTGTGTAAAAACTTCATAAACATGAAAATGATTAACAATTATTTTCGTATATACATATTTTTCTATATATATATATATATAATATAATCTATGATTTATTTAATTTTTTTTTTGTAAATTTTGTTTAACCAAAAATTTCCTTTCCCCGTTTCGACGCTAAATAGACGCATTTAACGCATGTGGAACAAGTCAATAGAAAGTATCTAACGCATTGTTATTTAGCTGAATGCGATTGTGTAAGCCGCTTCTCTAACTCTCCTAAAAGCCAAGTCACATTATTTATTACAGTTTGTCGAATGTTTTGTATGTCCCAAGTCAAGTCTCTCTGTTCTCTGTTCACAATTGTTTTGTTGTCTGAACTATGTCAAGTCCAAAGCGTATTTCTTTTTTTAAATATTTTTTTATTGTGTCCATGTAGTCCTTCACCTTGAATGAACAAGTATTTCCAAGAAAACAGGGGCATCTCTCACACACATCTTACTAATTATTTTGTTCCTCTTTTTGCATAAACCAGACAATGATACACGAGGGCGGCCTTGTGCCCAAGTCACTGTACAAGATGAACTCACTGGAGGATCATGATGATGAGACGCCTGTTGCATCGCGTGCCGCCTCAGCTTGCATTAAGGAGCCTCCCAGCGAGGGAAAACGTCTCTCTGCTGCTCATCAGCACGATCACAAGAATCTGTATAAGACTGTTGAGCTCAAGCCGGGCTTCACATACGAACTGCTCATACGCAATATGGATCCGAAGAGCGTGCTCACCTGGGACTTTGATGTGATGCGCAATGATTTGCACTTTACGCTGTATCGCGTCACCGAAGAGCTGCCCGAGAAGCATGGTGCGTAAATCAATTGGAGAAATTGTGAAGCCTGGAGCTAATCCATTTTATTTATCGTGCTCTTAGATTCGGCTGTTTCATATTTTGATCTGCAAGACTTTGTGGAGGGCGTCAACTATTTCAGGGAGGAGCCAACGCTTATCTGCCGGCACAAGGAGAGTGTGCAGGGTTCTCATGTGATGCATCACAATGATAGCTATCTGATGCACTGGTTCAGCCCGTCCGGTGCTCAACTGAATGTATTCTACGAAGTGCTCAGCTCGGTCAATTACAAGGGTTCAATGACCAGCTTGCAGTCAGCCTTCTCATCGAACTCATCGGCCGCCAGCTCCTGTCAGAGTCGATGATATGAACCCAACGGGCAGGCCACAACATCGTCGCCTGGTGCCCGAGGCGTAAGTGAGGAGCAGGTGGAATTGGATTTACTGTCAGGCACTCTGATGGAGAAGAGTCTGAATCTGTTCGATACGCCCGATATATTTTTTTGAAAGACCTACGTAAATTTTTTTTTGCAATCTCGTTTAGTTTAATTTTTAGCAAATTGTTTAGTTTGAGATTTTTAAGTGCAATTTCATGTAATTATTTTCTGTGTAGCACAATTTCTTGTTGCTGCTTTTAATTTGATTTGATTGAATTGTGTGTTTATTTTATATTACTATTATGTCTATCAATCAACTAATATATTTATATACATATATAAATATTTATACATATATATTTTCTAGAACGTTAAGCCAAAATATGACTTTTACATAGATTTAGACGGTTGTATCAGAGAAATTCAAATATCACACAATGTTCACATTCATTTGAGAGCGTCAATTAGTCCATTTTAGCAACAAACAATATTGTAGCAGCTTATACAACGTACATATATTACTAAAGAAACAAAAAGAATAACGTAATAATAGTAGTGCAGCAAATTTTTTTATGGCTTTTATAAGAATATAAAAATATATAATGCAATACATAACGAAATAATGCCAGAAACTTTGACGCTAGAACGAAAATAATGAGATTTACAGATATCTAATCAATGACTACATGTTACCTAATTAGTTTAATTCGGAGTCTAAAATGCGAAATAAAAAAATAAATAAATAAATAAATAGATAAAAACAGAAAACCCAAACTTTTAGCCTATTTAGCAATGAGTTGAAAAACTGTTTTAAATCGAAAAAAAAAAACTAATCATAAGTACAATATCATTAAAATTCCGTTTAGACTACGAAATTTATGCTGCAAAATAAAAATAATTAAAAGAAATAACTTAGTGTTTAGAGATCTAAAGTTAAGCGCATGAAATAATGATAATCAATAATAAATTAAATATTATATTTAAAATTTTATTTAAATAGCCAAGCAAACGCCGTGCATGTTACCTAATTGTGTAAGTTGAAATAAAAATGCAAGTACATATAAATACCAATCAAAATTGAATTATCTATTTTTACTTAAATAACAAACAAATATTCTTGGGAATACTTTTTCGAATTATAAAACTGTCGCGCCAATTGTGTAATTGTGTTCAGTGTGACCAGCTGGCCACATTAAGCTTACGCTATGCAACACTGGTGCGCAGAAACAGCTGTTGCTATTGCGCTATTGTTATTTATATACGCCAAAAACTTGCTTAATGACAATAAGCACGACTACATTTTTTATTTATATATACATATATGTAAAAAGCTGGTCAGCACAAATGTCTTATCAGAGCGCTTATCAGCAACGGTTCAGTGGTTAGCTATCCCCACTCGCCGTTACTAACAACTCTTCGTCGCCAACGGAATTCAATTGGGTATTCGGCTTAACGATCGTAAAAAATAACAAAACAAAAACAACAGCGGATAAGCAGCCGCTAAAAACTATTCTAAATAGCGTACGTTTATAAAGTTTTAAATCAGTTACAGTGTATCGCTGACCGTTAACACGTCAAACATTGCCGAGCAGCTGTGGAGTCACAGAGTTAGAAAGAGAGAGATAGACATGATTGCACCTAAAATTACCAAGTGAGTACAAATAATTGCAACTGTAAATTTACTGCTCAGTTGTTGTTGGCTGCGCAATGGTCGCTGAACAAAGTGAAGAAGTTGTGCCCGCAAATAACTTGAGCGACTTACTCAAATCCCTGGTGGATTCTTTCAGCGAGAGGGAGAATGTTGCGCCAGCCAATATCTACGAGGACAAGAAGATCTTTCCCAGCTTTCGCAGCGGTCCGCTTCAGGAGTATCGTGCCAAGGCGAGCTTCTGCTACAAACGCTTGAATGTGCTGCTCGAGGGCGAAGACCACATTCGTCTAAAGGTAAAGTGAAATGCTATATGAAATTTTTGTTTTTATCGCCGTAAATAATTGTAATATTCAATGAAATGCACATAAACGTAATTCGCTGTGCAAAGTTCAATGTTCACTGTTGATTAAATCAGTTAAGTTGAAATAATGCCTTATTTAAATTGCTGTTTACATACATATGTAGATAGCTCTGTTGCTGACATGTCCCATTGCTGCAAGAAGTTTGCAACATTTTATTTACATTATCAGTCCAATTGGAACTTTATTAAACATTTCTAATTACTTGTGGTTCAAAGTTCAGTTTTATGGATTATTACATTTATGATAATAAAAAAAATATAATATTATGATAATAATAAAATAAAATAATGTATTTATTTTTTATTTTATTCATTTATTTGTGTAATGTAGTCGCGCTATAATATAATTGTTAACATTTTTAAACTGAATTTTAAAATCATTTAAAATATTTTGTACAAGGCAAAAATTTTATATATTAATTTTTTGTTTTTTTTTATACCCTGAGCCCATTGAAAATGGGAAATCAGGGTATAATGGTTTTGTTAAAAGTATGTAACAGGCAGAAGGAGGCGTGGCAGACCCCATAAAGTATATATATTCTTGATCAGCATAAAAAAATAAGTTGATTGAGCCCTGTCCGTCTGTCCGTCCGTCCGTCCGTCCGTCCGTCCGTCCGTCCGTCCGTCCGTATGTATGAACGCGTCGATTTCCGAAGATACAAAAGCTAGAGAGTTCATTCTTTTTGTGTTAGGTCCGTATATTGCACGCGCAGTACGAGTTTGTTTCAGAAATTCGATAACTTGTATATTTGAAAAGTTATCGATAAACGAATTTATCGGGACCCAGTTATAAAATTCTAGCTAATTCATTTTAGAGTTAGAGTCTCCAAGTCTTCTGCAAATATATAGATACTAATTTACTACAATTTCGGTTTTTGTCAGATTTTGGATTCCTATCCCCACTTCGCCCCACCACCCCCAAATGTGAAAAAAATACATTTCAAATACTAGAGACATGCAGTTTGGTTTAGCATATAGATATGAATATCATAATCATAATCTGAAGATATCAATACGATTGTCCATCTAGAAACAGAATTATTAATCATCAAAGTTTTCTCATCAAAATCCATGCGGCTCAGCAACAAAGGCAGAGAGAGACAGCAAGACGCTTGCAATGCTTACACACATGCATACACACATATGTACATGCATACAAGCGTAGATCAAAGTTTGCATGTGTGCAGAAACGAATTGAATAATACTTGGAATATTATTCGTTCGAAGAAGGGCTCAGGGTATCTCGTAGTCGAGCCGTCTCGACTAGAGCCTTCTTACTTGTTTTATTAAAGTAATTTCAGACCAAAATATAATTGTTAAACATTTTAAAAATGTATTTTAAAATATTTCTGCAAATTTATTTTAAATGCTTCACATTTTTTTTTTTTTTTTAATTATCATTCATAAAATAGAATTGTTTAAAATTTTTAGAATTTATTTTAAAATTTCTTAAAAAATTTTAAATACAACTATTTTATATAGTAATAATATATAATTTTTAAAATACCTTGCAAAGTGTTTAGTTTTAGGAATAGTTCTTAAAAAATCTCCCTTATAAGCGAGTTAAGACTCGTTTATAATTTTATTTTTTGCACAATGGAAATACCACAGACTTTGACCTCCACTTAGCAAAAGCTAAAAAGTAAAAAAAAATCATGAATGATATATAATGCATATACAAATACCAATGTCATTGAAGCAAATCGTATTATTCCCAGTATTTGCGTTATCTAAATTCTTATCGAAAAGTGTTCGATTAGCTGAGCACTTGAGCGAAATGTTTGGGTGAGGTCGAATTGTTATCTTTACTAATCTCCAATTAATTTTGAAAATAATATAAATAGCACAAAATATGGCAATGGATGGAGAAACACCCAGACTTCCAGCGTGAGCCGGAAGCGCCCAATCTGGAGCGCACCAGAGAGTTGGCCAACAAGCGTCATCATTTGCTATGGGAACAAAAGTTCTTCGATGTCAATGAGGTGAGGAAATTTAATAATTAATTATGGCTTTAATTAAATTACATATGAACGTCTTTCTAGTACTTGAATACGCCGCATTTGATGTTGGCCTTTGGCCAGGCCATATTCAGCTATGACTTTAGCTTCTCGGTCAAGTTCTCGCTCTCGAATGGCATGTTTCCCAGTACTCTGGTAACGAATGGCACCGGGCGTCTAGGAAAATATATAGCCAAGATAGCCGATGATCGCATATTAGGCGCCTATGCACTGACGGAGATCTCGCATGGCACAAATGCAAATGGTATTTGAATATTATATATATATATATATATCAAATTATTTATTTAACATTTATTTGCTCTTATCAATCTATAGGCATGCGCACACGCGCCACTTATGATGTTAAGTCACAGGAGTTTATCATACACACGCCGGACTTTGAGGCAGCCAAGTGCTGGGTTGGCAATCTTGGCAAGACCTGCACCCATGCCATTGTCTATGCACAGCTGTATGTGCCCGATGACAAACATCAGGGTTTGAATGCATTCCTGGTGCCCATTCGCGATGAGCGTACACTGCTGCCCCTGCCAGGCGTAACAGTTGGCGATCTGGGTGAGAAAATTGGACTCAATGGCATTGACAATGGGTAACTAGAAAAGGAATTAAAATAATTAAGACAAATATAAATACTTTAATTTCCTTAATCTTACAGCTTTGTTATGTTCAATCAGTATCGCATTCCGAAGGCCAATTTGCTGTCGAAGACGGGCGACATTGATGAGCAGGGCAATTATAACAGTCCCATCAAGGATCAGCGCAAGCGTCTGGGTGCCTCGCTGGGCGCTCTTTCCACGGGTCGTGTTAATATAACTGCAATCACTTATGTGGCTCTGAGCAAGGCTGTGTGCATTGCTACACGTTACTCGGCAAGTCGTCGGCAATTCGGACCCGCCGATAGCAACGTGGAGTGGCCCGTGATTGAGTATCAATCGCAACAATATCGTCTGATGCCACATCTGACGGCGGTCATTGCCTTGCGTGTGGTCTCACTGTGGATTGGCAAGAAGAACATGGATATGATGATGCGCGGCATGATGGGCGAGGATACGTCTAAGGAGGGTATGGAAATCCATGCCATCTCGTCCGCACTGAAGCCTTATGCCACCTGGGCAGCTCGTGACGGTATTCAGGAGTGTCGTGAAGCCTGTGGTGGACATGGCTATTTGCGTGCATCCGGCTTGGGGGATCTGAGAAACGATAATGATGCCAATTGCACGTATGAGGGAGAAAATAATACGCTCATTCAGCAGGCATCCAATTGGCTAATCAGCTTGCGTCGCAGCAATGCCAACTTTGTGGATGCCTCGCCATTGGAGACGGTCGAGTTTCTGAAGGATATGAATGTGATACTGCAGACTCGGGGACAGGAGCAGAACGCTGGCCAAGCGCTGGATGTGCATAGTAATTGATTAGCTAAGAATTGTTGAAATATATATACTAAATATATTCTTTACTTTATAGATCTGCTGAAGGCTCTTAACTGGTTGACCGCTTGGCAACTGGATGTTGCGGTTAAGCGCTTCGAGCAGCTGCAATTCGCTGGCAAGGATGCCTTTGAGACACGCAACAACATTCAAGTGTTTGCTGCACAAAAACTTTCCATTATCTATGCAGAGGTGGGTTTCAATATAAATGGAGTGGTTTACTTGAGAGCTTATTGTATTATAATCCTTATCTCTCCCATATAGCGCACCACTTACTATATCTTTTACAAGTTTGTAACCAATCTGCCCGCCTCGGCCGAGCAGCAGGTGCTCTTAAAGGTGCTTTCCTTCTATGGCGCCAATTTGATTACCAAATACTCAGCGCTCTTCTATCAAGGCGGCTATTTCCTTAAGAGCTCACAGATTGAGCTCTATCAGCAGGGCATCTTGGGTTTGCTCTCGGTGCTAAAGAACGAAGCTATTGCATTGGTCGATGCAATTGCGCCCACAGATTTCATTCTGAACTCTCCACTGGGCATGAGCGATGGCAATGTAAGCTCGTCTTAAATATTTCTCTGAATTTCTCTTATCATATATATATTTGTTTCATCCACTCCACAGGTGTATCACCATTTACAACGCACCATCGTCTCCACGCCAGGTGTCTATGAACGTCCATATTGGTGGCGTGATGTCACCTATAAGAATTATCTAGAGCGCGCCAAGTTGTAAAAACTCTAGAAAGAATTCTTATTATTTTATTCTATTAATAGTTTATTAAGTCCTAATTGAGTGTCTTTATTGTTATTAATTTGTTTGCCAAAATATCAGAAACTTGTACTGTAAAGCCTTGTACTGTAAACCTTATATAAAGCACATATAGCTTTTTATTCACGCGTGATATGTATTAAAAAGAAAAAATAATTGAATGTGCAATAGTGCTGATCACAGATCACACTCTTATATATCTAATTTTGCTAAGAACATAACGTAAAAAATATATTATTTTTTTTATAATTGTGATTTTTGTATTATCTGTAAAAAAAAAAAATAAAATAAAAATATATTTTATTCACATTTGATCTTTTTAATATGGGAAATTATTAGCACTACCTTCTTATAGGAAAAACGAAATAAGAATAGAATGTAATCTTATTTACTTCTGGTTGTCAATGTATTTTTTTTTAACTTTAATTATTATTATTATTTTTTTTTTTTTAGTTGAGCTATAAATAATAAAAAAAAAAGTATAAAATTTATTTTTTAAAATATGGGTTTACATATTTCTCTTTTATATATAAAAAAAAAAGTATCTGCTTAACATCGCAAATTATTCGCAAAGCCCTCGTATCGCCAAATCTACCTATTCATTCATTATCAAGCATGTTAAATTGTTCAACAACCCGATGACTCGCCGATTCTAGCAAAAATACATATGTACATACATACATTTATTTTTAATACATATGTACATATTAAATGCCTGTAATGTTAGCCATGTACATTGTACATCCCCGCTACTTAACATAAATAACGCTCATCAATGTCAATCAAAATAATAGAAGAAAGAAGTCAAACGTAAAGAGCTCAAATTTGTTATTGCTTTCCATTCTTTTTACTTGTTTCTTATTCGGTGTAGTGCGAAAAAATGGTGATTTTCTTTCCATTCCTATTCGACATTCTTGTTGACAAGCATGCATGTCGTTGTTGCTTTTGTTGCAGCAATGGAAGAAGCATGACAGAAAATAAGACGCCATTCACACGGCTCAATTTCAGTTATATTTACAAGTGCAAGTGTGAACGTGCGTGCGTCTCTTATTAAAACGAATTATCAATGTCAAATTTCACAAATAAGGAATATAGTATATGATATAAGGAGTGATATGACAGAGAATATAAAAGTGAATTGTGTGAAAATTTTAATAATAAAGTACATTGTGTTATTTACATACAAATAAATAAAAGTGTATAAATACATATGTATATTTATAATATAATTCGTCATTTTACTTAAATAAATATGTATATGTACATGGATATGCACTGGAAAGGTAAGCTCAGGTATTAAAATTTGAATACATATTTATAAACAAACTTATTCTAATATATATACATATTTTAATGCATTAAATGTTTTACATATACAAATTATAGAATGCATTATATATTATACATTTACAATTTATAATTTTATATACAAACTTAAATTAGAGTTGCATTTTAATGCGTTCATTTTGTGAAATCTATTCTGGAATGTCCTGTCTGCTTGTCTTGACAATAGCTTGGTATCTCTATGCATGCATACATACAGGCGTACACACATACCTGTAGTAATTGTTGCAGTCTGTTCACGCATTCATACATACATACAAACATATCTACTTCACTCTACTGGAAGTTTGCTCAGTTGTGAGCACACGCAAACATACATACATACGCAACTACTACATTCTGCTGGAAGTGAGTGAATTTCTATACACATATGAATGCTCGCACTTCCAGTTATTTAGCTTAACATATGAAAAGAAATTGATTTTTGTTTTACTTATGTACATATATATTTTCTACTTTCTGCATTTTTGCTTTTGTGCAATCGTAATAATTATGCTATATATAAAGCATTTTGCTGATATATATTTTTTTGGTTAGATCTTTTAGCTTAAATATGATCACAGTCTGACAAACGGCTTTGTTGTTGTTGTTATACAAATTACAAATATACAAAAATTTTATGCTAAATACATACAAAATACAACATATAATTTACTAAATTGATTTGAGCAGCCATTTGATTAGTTTTAGCACTGAGTGCTGGGGTCAGGGCATTCCTTTTTGCCCCGAACCGGCACCTGAACCAGAACCACTCTCATATAGTTCCGGTGAACTAGTGTGCAGAGAATTGTGCGGCTGCAGTTGAGCCAATACATTGCCATCGCTCTCTGTCTGAATGAGCATTGGAATTTGCTGTGGCAGATCGCTGGTTGCCCACAAATACAAATCCAACGTCTTTTCCGTGCAATCGGCAATGAAACGGACAAAGGGCCGTATATCGCCCTCATTGGCCAGTTTCAGGAAATGATAGTACTGGCTGCGCTGCTGTTTGGGTATAATTACCGGCGGATAGCCGGCGCGCATGAGCAACGTATTCATTAGGAGACGTGAGGTGCGCCCGTTCCCGTCCACAAACGGATGAATGTGCACCAGTTTGTAATGGGCCAGCGCTGCATAGCTGTGCGGGAAATGGAAAAGTTAATTTTGAAAGCTAGTTAGGCTTGAGGTCAATTACTCACTTGACCGGATGCAGCGAATTGCTGTGCTCCGAGTTGAGCCACTGCTCGAAGCGCTGCATTAATATAGCCAAATCTCCGGGACCCGGCGGCACATGACCACCCACATAGACCTGATTGCGACGAAACTCGCCACCCTCAATGGGATCCACATGACCTAGGACGCGGCGATGCAGCTCCAAAATATCCTTGAGTGTGATATATAATCTGCAATGGAACATGATGAAGGTTAACGATTCACAGGAATTATTCTAGGCATATTAGGACTTACTTTTGCACCAGGCTTGCATTGATATACTTCATGGCCAAGTCCATGCCCAGAATTTCGTTGTGCTCATCAATGGATTTGCCATCGACGGCCATGCGAGTCTCTAGCACGGATCGTGTCTGTGCCAGCGTCATTGTATTGCCCTCAATGCCAACGGAATGATATATGTGCTGGAAGTAAGCCTCCTTTTTGGCACGTCTGAGAGCAGAGTTCGCCTCGTGTATGGCCGACAGAGCATCCCGCTTCTCATCCAGCGAGCTCAGACGACGTTCATCCAGTGTCTGTACCACATCCGCTGTACGCTGGCGATTGGCCAGCGCCTCAGTATTACTGGGACTAATGCTAAGTGCCTGGAAGTAATACTGATCTGCCAGCACAATATTCCGTTGATTATGTTCGAGAAATTCGCCGTAGCGTAACAGCACCTCCGGATGTTTGGGCGCCAAGGCAAGTGCATGCTCAAAGAGACGCGCTGCCTTATCATCCTTCCCCGTCATATACATCTCCTGAGCCAGACGCAATGCACCCATTGCCTCCTTGATGTTCGTCTCTTCCGCCTCCGAATAGCTAGCACCGACACTATCACTCACGCTCTTATCGTATAACTCTTTAAAGGCCTTGAGCTCATCCACCGAGTAAACGGCGAACTCATCTCTCGTCTGCAAATAGTGAGCCGTTGGCAAATGATGCAGTCGCAGTCGCCAACCCAGCAGAGAGCCCGATGACGATGTCAGCGCATGGAAGGCAAATGCAGCCAAGCAGCCCGCAATGAAGAATAGGGCAAAGCGATATGTAGATTGAAGCGTCGTTCTCTGTTGAAGTCCCTGGTACTGTTGCTGCAGCTGTCGTTGTCCTGGTTGCTGTTCCTCCTCCGTAGATTTGCCTGTTGCCATTGCCTAGGGCAACGAAAGTTGATTTCATTCACATTTAAATATATGTATCTCACATGCCACGTTACTAACCATTATCTTGCTGGGGCCTCGGTGTTAGTTCCTGGCCCGATTCCGTTTCACTGTAGTTTTAAACACGCTGTCCAGCTGATACATTTTAGTCTATTCGTGGGCGTTTTACAAACAAATCAACCACGTATTTCATAGATACCAGGCCATTACCTAGCGATGGCAGCGTGTGCGATGAATATTGAACGTGTCGATGAACGTGCTGTAGCAATGAGCTAAGTCAGAATATTAAAATTGCAATTTAAAATATTTTCTATTTCACAAACAAATATAAACAAATGTTTGCTTAGCTAAAAAAGTTGGAAAGATGTTTAATATAAATATGTATATACAAATAAAAATAATATATATTATTATTATATTATTGTACTTTGGCGTATATCTTTATTATATTTTATGATTGTTGTATTTTGTTTGTTTGCTATGTTAATATTTGTAAAGTTTTGTTACATTAAATTATATAATACATTTTCAAAAATTAATAATTTGTTTGATAAAATTTGAACTAAATTAAAAATTACAAATATTAATAAAATTCTAATATTACCTATTTTATAAGTACTTTAAACATCATGTCTAAAGTATTCTCATGTAATTAAATGAATATAAATTATATAGTATATATAATATATACATTTATTTGTTCATTTAGTTTCATAAATGAATAATTTGCATGCTCATCGCTAATGCGTATTTAATTCGCTTGTGCAGCCCTGGTTTTGCCTGCTGTTAAAACTACAGTTCATATAAATGCACTACGCGACGCTAGATGGCGCTAATAGATCTTAGATTAGTCAGCGTTGAAAAATTACGTGAATTTAAAACCGGATAACCGAACAAACTAAACGAATTTTAATGTCAACTCAATATTCTAATTTAACGTATAAAATTCTTAGAATTATCAAATTTTATGACTAATTTATTAATTGATTGTCACATTTTGAATTGAATTAAAATTCTGATTTTTGCATTCAACTGCCTTGATTTGATTTATGTTTTTTTTTTGTGTCACAAAGCTTAATATTAAATATATGTCTTGTGGTTTTTCGAGCTAATTGTTTTGTGGTTTCTTATATATAGAACTCGTTCTAAATTCAAATCAAATATCAATATCAACTAGGATGTGAAAAATATACCTAAATGGTTTTTCCCTAGCGGTTTTTTTTTCGTTTTAACCAATTCAATGGAAATGACCAAATTTTTTTGTTAAACTTTGGCAAGGTCACTAAAAACATCACTGCATTTGCATATATTTTTATATATATCTTTATGCAAATATCTATTTTCTTCTTAATTGTTTTGAATCACTTTTAAACACTTGAGACACCCACTCAAATGTCGCGCCTCCCCAGAACATCCATCACTTGGAACATTTTGTGGTATGTCGCTGTCGTGTAACAGATGCTCTCTGAGCAAGCCAGTAGCTTATATGAGATCATATACTTATATGCATTTGCAAATAAATTCATTGTACATTTGATCTATTGTCATTATTGGGTGTAAACAAAATCAAATCGCTCAGAGCTACTTACCGGCTTGTGAGTCACAAATGAGCTCATTAGAAGATCCCAATACAGGTTTCTGTGACGTGCAAAATGATTTGAGTTTTATATTTAGTAGATTTTCAAATGTTTTGTTATGTTTCTTAATGAAAATAAAAAATTCAGTCAATTGATAACAGACAGACAGCTCTTAAAGAGCAACCCCCTCTCTCTCTCTCTCTCTCTCACTCTCTTGCTCTCCATCTCTCTCTCTTTCTTCAACTGTCACAAACATTTTCAAATAAAAGCTTTACACTATGCCCTCGGCTGTCAGTTGCTGTTCGGCAGCGCAACGTAGCGCAACACTTTGTCTTCGAGATCGGTGGATTAACTAACGGTACAAGCGGCTATAGTGAAAGTGAAACACAAACACATTGTCTCTCATGTGCGCATCCTGTCAATTCTAATCAGTTTTCTGTATTATTAGCAGAGCGCAAATTTGAACGCTCGCAGAGTGAATTCTAAGTGAGAGTGAGTACAATAAAAAAATAAAATAAAATAAAACAATATATGTATTCAGATTGCAGTATTATTAGTGCATATATATATATTTGTGTATGCATATATCTTACTGCATCCGAAAATAGCCACCGCCTGCACTCTGACTGCATTACCTGCGTTAGCCCCCCAAAATAAGCTGTTCCAGAAATAAAATGATTGTTCGTAATAGACATACGAGCATATGTGACACAAATGGAACATTGTTTATGCATCGAAAACGCTGTTGATTTATGATCCCAGAATAAATCGACAAATAGAGCATATATCAATCAATATGGTGTAAATGATGCCTTGTCTACATATATCAATTTTAAAATGAAATGAAATGAATTCTTGCATAAAATAACAAAAATTAACACGTACACATTAAAGACTTATCAACCGGATGAAAGATGCTGCTCAGCTTTAAACAAAAAGCAAATGAATTATATATAAAAAAATTTAAAATTTATTTTAAAAAAAAAAAATGTGAATCAGTCAAAAGACAACAGCGAGTTGCTTCGACGAAAAAACTGAAAAAAATTGAAAAAATTTTGATGTGCTAACATGAACATTATCGGCTGGCTAACCTTTTGTGATCCTCTGTTATTTGATAATCCCTGAGTGAACTAGATTCGAGCGCCATGCGGTTATCAATCGAAAACAAAAACAAAAAACTTTTCAATTTCTGTTCAATTTTTCTTTAGCTACATAATACATACTTAATATACATGTCATTACGTGTAACACATTTAATATTTATGAATGACATAGTTTTTTTTTTGTCTTCTGAACTCCGTTCTAGTTAGCCCAGAATGCGAGCTCTGGGCGTGTGTGCGTTGCTCTTGGCTCTGGCCAGCTGCCAGGGCTACAACAGCTACAGATCGAGCTATAGCAGCAGTTCCTCTTCATCATATGGCGGCGGCGGCGGCGCACAGTCGCAGGCATTGCTGCAGGGTCAATCGCAGCTCAATAGCTGGGCCTACAATCATCTGAATGAGGTGCGCGAATTCGCCAATCGTCTAACCCAGGAATATAATGCCATGTCCACGGGCAGCAGTAACATCATGGGGCATTCATTGCCTTGGAGTGGTGAGTAGCTTGATAAATATGTTTGGGTTTGATCTAGTTCGTTAGTTATAGACCAGATTCACTCTATAGGCAAATTAACTCAAATTTGTATGAACTATTGGGACTCAACAATTATCTAAATGTAATTAAATAAAAATACGGTTACGTTTTTGAAAATATTTGAAAATTTGTTTAAGGGTTTTAAATATTTGCTTTATTTTGCATTGCAGTTGAATCTGCTAAATTTTTAGATGTTTTTTGCTAGCCTTATAATACTCACATGCCTCTAGTTAGACTCAATTTGAAATTGTATAATTAGTTTTGCATAATTACTATCTTTTTGTACTTCCCTCGTCCGTCTGTCCTTCGGTCTCTCTAACTATTTTGCTGCAGCTAAAACAAGATACGTAAAATTGTAAATATATAATTTGATCGCTTAAAAGTGTAAAATTTAGCAGATATGTCCAGTAAGGGCATGACAAATTGAGAAATATTATATCTGATAATACTATAAATAATTGTTAACAAAACTATATATTCCAATATCCTAGCATTTTAAACAATAGTATTTATATTATAATACACAATATATATAGTATAAAATACATATACATATATAAAATACTATTGTTTAAAGTGCAAGAGATTTGAAATTTTACATATATACTCTTGTTATCAAGTAAATTATAGTATTATAGTAGCTATTATAGTATTATATAGCTTTATTCTCCATAATTATACAACCAGATCCTGCTGTTAAGGGTGTGTTATATTTTGAATGCTATTGATGTTCGGGAAATATCTAAATTAAAAAATTATAACTAAAATGATATTTAATATAAAACAGAATTTTATAAAAAAATATATAAATAATCATCGGAACAAATTTTTATTATCTTAAGTTTTAGAAAGCTGACAATTAGGTTACTGCTGCGCTTCTCTATTCTAAATCCGAATTTTTTGCAGTTTTATAGAGAGAAGCTCGAAAATGAGCGACTGTTTCTATTACTCTATTATTACTGCGTTTATACACAAACAAAACATATTTGTATTCTATTATCAGATTATATTTAATCACTTAAATGGGGTTAAATGAATACAAATGTGTTGATATTTGAAATATGCTTGAATTAGTTTCCAAATAGAAGTATAATTGGTAATTTGTAAATATTTAAAATATTTATTTATTTGTTATAGAACTTCCAAATAATCTAAAATATTTTAATAGTCATCGGAAATGACGTTTTCGTTTTATATAAATATACATATATAATCTGAGGATGCATTTAATGTGCTAAGAAGTTCATTGATTCATAGTGTAGAGAGTAAACATAAATTACTTAAATTGAAATTGTTGTATTTTTATTACCGGACACCATAAAGCAAGGCGTGATTACTCTAATCTACAAAACATTTCATTTCTATATAATTGTGAAATTTTGATAATAGGGAAAGGGTCATCGACAGTTCACTTAGTTTGTTCACTGCGCCCAATTCAAATTGTAGTCAAAATAATACCTTAATCGGTCTACTTAGCGATAGAGGTATCAATGCTAAGAGAAAGCATAATTAATTGCTGGAAATAACCAGAGTATATATATTCTATATTCAATTGACAACATTTTTTTGCTCAAGATTATTTTTATATGCGAGTCTGAAATAAAAAGTGACATCATTATTGGCCGTGACACCATGTGATGTCTTAATCTGGTACAATTCTCAGAATCAGAAGACGTAATCGTAAAATGGAACTGACCCTATACTAAGTTTTTGCAGTTGGACTCAATAAATTGGCTAGAAGTAAAAGTGGGAAAAATCGAAGAATTTGTGTGTAAGAAGCAAATTTTGGGATTAAGTTGAATGGCATAGAAGGGCGGTAAATGCGTGAGAATTTGGTTTAAGATAAAGTCGTAAGGAATATTATTTTACTATTATAACTTGTAATATACAAAATTTACTAAAGAATATTTTTATCTCTGTTTCTTCCAGCCAATATCCAACAGCTGAGTGGCAAGAGCGCCAGCGAATTGGATGCTCTCTGCTTGCAGATTAGTCAGAAACTGGTGAATGATATGCGCCAGGGTCTTCTCAGCTATAATAATATTGTGCAGCCAGCATTTTTCGATAGTAAAGCAGCTGAGGTGCTAGAGAATTATGCCACTGGCAGCACACAGCAAATTGTTGAGTTGGATCCATTCAAGGCCGTCGATTTGAGCGGCTTCGATGAGGTGAAAAACTATGAATATCCAGCTGAGGTGAAGGTAATAGATGGCAAGACCTATTTGGTGCATCGCAACTGCACAGAGGCGACCAAAATATCGAACACCTATGGCGGCAATGCAAATTCTCAGTTGACTCATGGTTATTACCCACAGAATCCGATCACAATGCCCTCCTCTAGCAGAGCCACAACACTGAGTCGGCAATCATCGTCGTCGTTGCAGGACTGGATTGCACATCGAATGGAACCAGCTGTGGTGGATTATAGATCGGTGGTTAGCATTGATAATAGCAGACCATTGCCGACATATAGCCAAATAACGGCCATGCCATCTTTTGGCCAGCCCGAGTGCACCCGGCGCGAGGTCAACGGTGACAGTGAGGCGTTTCAATAAGACCATCACAACGCATCCCGATGGCACTAGCTCTGTGGACGGTTCGGAGGCTCATCAACGCTGGGAGAACGGTCAACTGGTCTATGATACTAATCGTCCCTTTGGCCAGTCGTCGGTGCCGCGCGATGAGCAATGGAAGCGCGAAGAGCGTGAACATTTCTTTTGGTATCTAACGACACCACAACGTCTAGAGGATTGGCAGCATCAGCATGAGGATCGCTTACTGGCTGTGGCACTACGTTATCATATAACGTTGCCCATTCTATTGGAGTTCCATCGCCGTGAACTGTCGCGTTATCAGGCACTGCTGGCTCAGTATCAGGCACAGGTGCAGGATGCCACTGCCTGGCAGCAACAGGAGCGTGGTCGTCTCGATTGGCTAATACATCAGAATAGCTACACGTCCCAGGACTTTGATCGCTGGCAACGAGAGAACAGCGCCAAACTGCGTCAGGTGGCCCAGAAGAATGGCATCTCATATGAGCAACTGCTCCAATGGCAGCGTCAGGAATTGCAGCGTCTCTATGTCTACTTCAACAAGGTCAATGAATCGCTCAGTCCACAATTCCCGCAGATACCGAACCAAATCACTATACATGAGTCCGATTCACTGATTGCCGACAATGCTCAAGAGCAGGAGCGTCTCAATGAGCTGATACGTCAGCATAATGCTACGATTGCCAAACTCCAGAGCTCCATACTCACCGATCAGCAGCGACTCAAAGATCTCTCGATCAAGTATCAGGGCGACATGCAGAGTCAGACACAGTGGCTGCGCGGTGAGGTCGCACGCATTGGTGACCTCATCAAGGAGCAAAACGAGCAGGTAACCAGATTGAGTGCCTGGCAGAGCTCTGAGCGTGCTCGCCTGGAGGAGATGCTGAAACAGCATCGTGGCAGCCTGAGTGAATTGAGGCAGCAAATGGCTCAAGATAGCAGCTATGTTCAGAATTTGGCAGCCAAATATCGTGTGGGTGTCGATGAGCTGGAGAAGTGGCAACGTGAGGAACTGCAGCGACTTCAATTGGTGGGCCAGCAGCAGTTGGAGAGTCATATCAAGGATTGGCAGACCGGTGTTAGTGCACAGCTGCGCAACATCATTGGCCAGAATCAGTTGACGATCGAGGAGTTCCAGAACTCCATTATTAATGATCGTGCACGCTTGGAGCAATTTGCACGCACATACAAAGTGCGCGTGGAGGAGATTGAATCATGGATCAAGAGTGAGTTGAAGAAATTCCAATCTGAGGGCCTGCTCAAGGAGGTGGAAGAGCAATTGGCATCGTGGCAGCAGCGTGAACGCGAGAGACTTCAGGCCTTGGTGCAGCACAACTCGTTGACTGTGGAGCAGCTGGAGGCGAAGATCAAGAATGATCAGTCGCACTTCTTTGATTTGGCCAATACGTATCAGGTGCGTGTGGAGGATATTCAGGATTGGCTGAAGAAGGAGCTGTTGCGCCTGCAAGGCGAGGGTCTGATCAAGGCCGAGGCCCTGAAGGATTGGCAGGTGGCCGAGCGTCAGCAAATCGCCAAGCTTGTGCAGCAAAATAAATATTCTATTGATGAATTCGAACGCAAGTTATTGGCCGATCGTGCTCGTCTCAACGATCTATCGAAGACCTACAATGTGCAAGTCTCTGAGATTGAGCAATGGATCCAGGCCGAGGGCGAGCGTCTGCAGCGTGAGGGACAATTGCATATGGAGACGCAGCTGAATAATTGGCAAAAGATTGAACGTCAGCGCCTGTTGGATCTGATCAATAAGAACGACTTGTCCATTGAGGAGCTGGAGATGAAGATCGGCAAGGATCAGACCCATTTGTACAGCCTGGCCCAACAGAACCAGGTGCGCGTCGAGGAGATCGAGCAATGGATCAAACAGCAAATTCAGAAACTGCAAAGTGAAGGCCTCATCGAAATGCAGCGCTTGAAGAACTGGCAGCTGGAATGGCGTGGCAATCTGACGAACATGGTGCAGGAGCGTGACTATACAGTCGAGGAGTTCCATAAGTGGCTGCTCGAGGATCGGGCACGTCTGCAAAGTCTGGCCATGCAGCACAACGTGCAGATCGAGGAAATCGAACAGTTTGTGAAGAAGGAAGAGCAGCGTTTCATTGGCATGGGTCTGCTCAAGCCCAGCGAGAAGCTAACCAACTGGCAGGAGGTGGAGCGTCTTCATCTAAAGAATCTCGCTCAACAGCAGTACAAGTCCACCGAGCAACTCGAAGCACGTTTGCGTCAGGATCGTGAGCTGCTAGAGAAACTTGCGACTCAGTACAGTGTGCAGGTGGAGGAGATTGAGAACTGGATGAAACAGGAGCTGGCACGCATGCGTGACGAAGGCAAGCTGCAAATCGATAATCTCACCTCGTGGCAGCTGGCCGAGCGTGAGCGCTTGGAAACACTGCTCAAACAGAACAGACAATGGAGCGCCGAAGATCTGCAAGCCGAGCTGCGCAAAGATCGTGAGCATATGCAAACCATGGCCTTCCAGTATCACACCTCAGTCGAGGAGATCGAACGCTGGGTACAGTCTGAGATCGAACGTCTCAAGCAGCAGGGTAAGCTCAACATTGAGCAGCTGACTGCCTGGCAGCAGGCCGAGCATCAGCGCATTCTGTCGCTCTTACAGTCACAGTCCAACATAACCATGGAACAGTTCGTAACCAAGGTGAGTCGACGTTATTTATTTATTTTTGAAAAGACTTGTTTAGATTTTTAAGTTGGAATAGTATGGAATAGTATAGAATCTTCGTTGTTCAAAGGTATCAAAGGTCAAATAATATTCTTAGATTATAAACCTGATCATTTGAATGTTGGTTTCTAAACATTTTTTATACAGTTACCTCAATTTAAATTAACTATTAATTATTATACAATTATTTTATTTTAGATATATTTTTTATTAATTTAATTTATATTTATTAGTCAATTTTATTTATTTTATTGTTATTATTTATTTTTTTTGTCAAATTTTTATCTATTAATCTGAAATGAATTATAACTGATAGAGAGAGAAATGTTTATTTTCCTATTTGGTATTTTTGGTAAAAGCTTTATTATACATTTTAATATAATTTGTTATTTATATTTTTTATATTATTATATTTTGTAATACAAAATTAAAAATTATAGATTTCAATTTCATAATTATTAATTTATAATATTTAATGTCATAAATTTAGTCTAATCTCTACATTGACTCAATTTTTAACACATTACTAATTATTTTAATTTGAAACTATTTTTATCAAATTGAAAACATTTTTTTCTTAATTTAACTTTTTTTTTTTTAATTTAGTCGAATAGAGTTAATAGAAAAAAATATTATAATATTTGGATGGAAAAAAAAATTAAATATTTTATTTTATGTTTTTTTTTTTTTTTTTATGAGCTCAGAAATATAAATACCTCAATATCCCAAATTTAATTTCAAACTTTTAAGAACAACATTAAATTTAAGATTAATTCCTAGATATTTAATTGTATTAGTTATTTTTATTTTGAAGTAATTTGTAACTATCAAAATGAAATTTATGTTTTTTTTTTGTCTCAATCAACAATGTTAACTTTAAATAATTTTTAAATTAGATCATATTTTAGCTAATCTAATTTCAATTAATTTATGACTTATAAAACTGAAATTTATTGTTTTTTTTTTTATAGCTTAGCCTAAGAAAGAGAATAATTTAATACATTTTTGCTGCTATTTTTAAACAAATATAATAGAATAGAAACGATCTATTATAGTAAAATATATTCAATTATCTTTCTAAAAATACCTAAAACTTCAAATGTAAAGAATTTGTAATGCTGAGCTATTTTTGAGCTAAGAATTTAAATAATTTGGGGCGCACTCTGGAAATATTGTTTCCCTAAATAGAATTATAGCTGTAAATTTATTAAATATAAGACTACAAGAGTGTAGAAATATTAATAGCATTTAAAAGATTAGCTCACATCTTCAATAACATTTTCTTTGCCAATTTTCAGGTACAAAACGATCGTCATTTCCTCTTCAGCCTAGCTGAGCAACATCATGTGAGTGTTATGGAAATTGAGAAATATATTCAGCAAGTCATTGACGAACTGCAGAAGAAGGGACAATTTGAAATTGAGAAACTGCAGACGTGGCAATTGGTTGAGCGCGATTACATCAAGTCGTTGATTTCCGAATATAAGAATGGATTGTCCACGGCCGAGTTTGAGCAAAAATTGCTGGCCGATCGTGCTCATCTCAATCAGCTCGCGGATCAGTATCGTCTGAATGTGGAACAGATTGAGGAATGGATGATATCGGAGCTGAAACGCTTGAGAGGAAACACTGAGACATCGCTGAGATCGCTTAGCGCTTGGCAAGTGACGGAATTGGAGCGTCTGCAGAATTTGCTCAAAGAGCAAACTCACATCAGCTATGTGGAATTTGAAATGGAATTGCAGAAGGAGCGTGAGCGTCTGCGACAGCTGGGCAATCAATATTCGGTGAATGTGGAGGAGATTGAGCAATGGTTGCGCCAACAACTGATCAACCTGAAGACCACGGGCAATGCCAAGGTCGAGAAATTGGCCAAATGGCAGATTGAAGAACAGGAACGTCTGATTGAGTTGCTATTGAAGCACCAGCAGGACTTGAACTATGAGGATGTGGAGCGTGAGCTGCGCAGGGATCGCGCTCACCTGGAGAGCTTGTCGCAAAAGAATCACGTGAGCATTGAGCAGGTCGATAATTGGCTGCACGATGAGCTGCGTCGTCTGCAGGACTCGGGACTTGTGCAATTCGAAAAGCAAACCCAATGGCAAAAGCAAATCAGCAATGGCTTCAACAATTGGCTCAAGCAACAGCAGGATTCGGCTACCTATCAAGAGTTTGTGGATTTCCTGAAGCGCGATAAATCGCGTTTGAATGGCATTGCCAATGACTATCATCTGACAGTGGAGCAGGTGGAACAGTGGGTGCAAAAGGAAACGGCACGACTATCGCTAATTGGTGTCATTGAGAAGCCACAAGATAATTTTCGTTACGAAGAGATCGTAAGCATTACGGATCAATCGGCAAATTCGCAGCCCTGGAAGGAATATGTGACGGCGCGCCTGCGCAGTGAAGCACATCTGAAGCCAATGACGTGGCAAGAGTTCCAATTGTATTTGATACGCAACAAACCGATCTATGAGCGACTCGCACAACAATATCACATCACCATCGAGGATATTCATTTGTGGCTGGAGGAGTCAGCACGCCAGTTGGCCGATGAAGGCCTCATCACTGGCACCGTAACCGTTGAGGAATGGCAGCTGAAGGAGCAGCAACATATTCAAGATTTGAT
The DNA here is from genome assembly GCA_035045845.1 of Drosophila buzzatii. Classification (NCBI taxonomy): domain Eukaryota; kingdom Metazoa; phylum Arthropoda; class Insecta; order Diptera; family Drosophilidae; genus Drosophila; species Drosophila buzzatii. Next base: position 115,956 of record JAWNOS010000432.1, read on the forward strand.
CAATCAGCAGCTGCGTCGTCGTCAGAAATGGACCATTGAGGAGCTGCAATTGAAGCTGCTCAATGACCAGAAGCATTTGCTGGACGTAGTGCGTCAGTATCAAATCACCATCGAAGAGCTGAAATTGTGGTATAAGAATGAGCTGAAGCGTCTCTTGGATTTGCGTAAGATTGAGCGAGGCTACGGGCTGTCATGGCAAACAAAGGAATTGGAACGCATTTACCAGACCGTTGTGCGTCATCCCATCAATCGCAATGCATTGGAGCAATTGTTGTTGCGCGATGTTTCCACTCTGGCGCCTCAGTATCGCGTGACCGTCGAGGAGTTGCGTCTCTTCATTCACGAGAAATTGCAGCGCTTGGCCGACATGGGTCTAATTGTGGACTCCACGGTAGTGAGCAGTGACTGGAAGGAGCAGGAGCGTCAGCGTTTACGTCAAATTGGTTCCAGTGTCATTATTACCGATGTAGAGCTCTTGCAGCTACTCGCTGCGGACACCAACTATCAGAACGAGTTAGCCCGTCTCTATGGTGTGGGATTGGAGCAACTGGCGCCCATTCAAAGCATACACGTTGGTAATATGGCCAAGGAGCATCTGCTTGAACACCGCAGCCTTATTGTGCTCACGCCCTGGCAGGAGAAGGAACGTGATCGTCTCTACGGTTTCATTGGCACCCAGAACATGACGTTGCGCCAGCTGCGCGACTGGCAGCGTCAGAGTGAGGAAACGAGACGTGAAATCAAGGATTGGCAGCTTAAGGAATTCGAACGTATCATGGCCGTGGCGCGTTACTATGGCATCACACTCACTGAACTGCAGCAGTTCCGCGAGGAGGAACTTCAATATCTGAACTTCTTGAATCATCGCAAACTGCTGCCAGAGTCCGAGGTAAAGAACTGGGAGTCCAAGCAACACTGGCGTCTGCAAAAGCTGCAGACTAAGTACAAGAAATATGGCCAGGACTTGAGCATCTGGCGTCGTACTCTGTATTTGCTGAGTCAGGGATGGATCAGTTTGCCAAGAGGCAATGGAAGCTATGTCATCGATCAGGGCACCACCAATGCCACCGCTGTGCAAAAACCAATTTTCTCCAAGGATCGCGGCGATCAGCCACCTCATGCCTATGAGGAGTCATACAATGAAGACGATGAGCCCGGCCTGGAGGGTGAAACAAAGGCGCCGCGCCCTCTGCCAATGCCCATAGTGTCTACACCAGCACCGTTGCCCTATCAACGCAGCATTCCGAGTAACGCCAAAATTGGCTACGATTATCGTCGCACTGATTACACTTTCAATGTGCCCGTTGGCAGCGTTTCGGCTTCGGCCACTGGCGGAGCCGATGGCTCATCGGCCTCGGCTAGCGCCACATTGGGCAAATGGAGCCGTGCCGCTGGCGATGAACCCACCTCACAGACACAACAAGTTCAGCTCGAGGACTTGGGTCAGCAACAGCAAGTGGAGTTGGGCTGGAATGAGGATCAAATCGATGGTGGGCAACAGCTGGTGCAGGAACATGACTGGAACTCCAATTACAAACTGGACAGCGATGCTGGCCAAACTCAACAACAATTGTTGGACGACAAAGATGATTTCGGACAGCAGCAAGTCGAGGACTTGACAGGCCAGGCCTATGGCCATAGCTATGGCTCCAATTATGGTCAGCTGCAACAGGCGCAACCAGATGAAACAACGGTAAGCTAAAAACAGCTATTAAATTCTAAGAAAATTTTTTAAAAATTATTAATTAAATTATAAATTAAATGCACTAGATGTTTTCTAAGTTGTTGGATTGATATGCTTTCGAGCATAAGACTACGAGAAATTCAAATTTATTGTTGAAAGAAAAATGATGGTTTTAGTTCTTGATGTTTTTTTTTTTCCTTTTTTTTTTTAATTTTTTGTGTTTGAAGAATGCTCAAAGATGGATGAAGTTTGAATTTCTATTGAAAATTTGGCTGATATAATCAAGTAAAATATTATGCATTATATCGCAAAATCAACAATAATAATTCAGAATTAAACAACATTTGTCTGACGACTGCCAGAAATGAAAACTTAAATATTCAAAATTAGTAGTTGAAAATTATATATAACATAATATGTATTATCTATAAATTCTTACATCTGTACCTGTTGATTGGCTTATCTCTACTAAAGACTGTCATAAAATTTTGTAATTAGATCTGAATTTCTATTATATATTGCGTCGTATGATCTTTCGAATCTTTCCACTATATCATATTAGATTCTTTATTTGCTCAACATCAAATAGTTTAGCTTGGGGAGTTTTCTACCGAAAGTCCAGAATTTATCTGAGTGCAATTTATTGAATTATATTATTTTTTTTTCTTTTATTTTTTTAATAATAATCTAAAAAAATATATATTTCTATATTATTGATTTTTTTAAATTTTATCTAATATACATATTTAATATATTTTTTTTAATATCGAAGTTCAGGAGACTTTTTGGGCTTTCATTTTATAACAACAAATATCCAAGAGAAATTTATGAATTTATTTTCTGGTGTAGATCTATAGAAAACAAACGGAACATTCCAATTAGAATTAATGATTTTTAATTTTATACATCAAATATATACTTACACATCGAATTTTTCATCTTTAATTGCAGCCGAAGCCCAGTACGCTCGATAAAATTAAGAATAAGATAACCGGCATCTTCGGTTAGAGCTCGAGACACAACGAGAACTGCCATAAAGACTTAAATGCAACAAAATGAAAACGAGCCAAAAAAAAAAAAAAAAATAAAATAAAACAAAATAAAAGTAAAACGAACAAAAAGTAGTAAAAACGAATCACAAATGTGATTAAATTGTTTTCTACAAACGTTTCTTTAATCAGTTTAGTTTTAGTCTTAAAAAGAAAAGATTTTTTGTCGGTCGCAGTTGAACCGCAACAACAACTACTACTAAATATATATACATACATATACATATAGATACATATGTAATACTCGCTCTATAAGGACGTACCTTTGTATTTTGTTTGCATTTTCCCTAATAAACTTTCAAAATATAATTATTACTTCTTGTGTGCATGCAATATTCATATTCATATTTTCATAATCAACTGCATTAAGCATAAATCTCTAAAACATAACGAAATGGAGCATATTTAATTATATTATATTTAACTGCTATATATAAGTTCTGTAAGTTCTCTTCTGCTCGAGTGGGTGAATCTTTTTGCATAAAATTATTTAGCAAATATATTTAACATAATTCAAATTTAGCATTTGCTTTATAATTGCAATATAGTGAGTTCTTCTTTGGTTATCAAATCTTTGTTGCGATATGAATTCAAAGACTTTAACATAGTTAGTTTACTTTCATAGGATGTTTCTTGTGTAAGTGTGTGTGTGAGTGTGTGTGCTAGGCTACTTGACAGCACCAGAGTTAAACGAAAGTGTGTGTGAGTGTTTGTAGTTTGCGAGGCACTTAAATTGCGCAATAATTTGGTTAGAAGTATCCAAGATTCATTGAGGAATAGCCAATATACACTTGCAGATTTCGAGTGGGCTTATATATAAATTTGCCTAAGGCTTGGTCGTGATCTTCTATAGCCTAGCGTTACCTGCTTCGAGTAGGGTTTATAATTTATTATAATGGGATAAATTTATATAAATAATTCAGCTTTAAAAAAATATTAGCTAGAAATATTTCAATCGGACTTCTTTATATTAAAAATTCTAATAAAATATAAAAAATAAATCTGAAAAAAACTTAGGCTTTATCAGCTGTAATTTATGGCTAAATATCTCTCCCTTTATCTGCAAGAGTATCTTCGACTGTCCGAAGTATACATAAATGTTTCTTTTGGTGAGTGCTTTAAACTTAGGCATTAAATAAACATTTGTTTGAGATTTTAATAACTCTCTTGTACATAAATTCTTGCTAGATCGATCTATTAAGTCATTTAGTAGCTAAATAAATCCTCCATTTGCAAGAATATCTTCCACAGTCCGAAATATTTTTAATTTTTTCTGACATTTTCAGTTGAACTTTTCAAAAATATATATATCTTTTGGTTAGTGTTTCAAACTTAGGCATTAAATAATTTTTTTTTTATAAAAAGTATTTTAAAACATCTTTTGGAGATTTTCTCTCTTGTACATTTCTCTCTTGTAATTCTTTCTATAGCTAGATCGATGTATTTAGAGGTTAAATCCTCTATTTGCAAGAGTATCTTCCGAAGTATTTCGCATTTTTTGCGACATTTACAGTTGAACATTTCATAGAGGTTTTTTTTTTTTCGTTTGTTGAGTGCTTTAAACTTAGGCAATAAATATCTGCTATTAAAAGGTAGTTTAAAATATCGTTTGGAGCTTTTTTGAAGCACGTCTCTAACATTTCGTTTAGTCCATTTCTTACAGGTCCTTTGTAGGTCTCTTGTACATTATTTATACATGTCTTACATGATCTATTTATATGTATATACACAGTGCACAGATCAACTAATATGTATCTCCAGCTCAGAGCCGTTCGCCACACCAAAATGCGATGCTCGAAATTGTAGTCCTTCGCTGAGTTCCTCCACAGCCACGCCCACATTAGCGCCCATGCCCATGCTTAGGCCATCGCCAGTCTCTTGAAGCACATGATGTTTGAGCTGTTCGATTTGATGAAGCAACTTAAGTGTTTCGTCATCCAAGTTGTCATCCTCTTGACGCAGCTGTCGCTGCTGCTCCTGCTCGGCATCGATGTCCCACTCGAGTGACTCGGGCGTGGAGATGTGGGACCAGGAGTTCTGTGTCGACGAGCAGCAGGATGTGCGCGTAAAGGAGCCGCCATAACGTTGACCGCTCAGTCGCGCTTGACGTGCTGCCGCATGGCGTCCATGACTGGCCGCCAGCGATGCAGCCGTTGTCAGTTGGTCCAGAGATGAGTAGCATGGCTGAGCGGCCTCACGAGGCGGTAAATCCTGCTGGGGCTGCTGCTGTTCCTTATGCTGTCGCTGCTGATATTGCCGCAGCTGTGAGTATTCATGCTCCCATTCCAGATCGAGCGAGGAGCTGGCCCTTGAGCTGGTCATGCGCGTGTAGTTCTGCAGTTCCGTCTCCTTGCTGGGTGTCGTCGTGGCATTGAGCAGCTTGTTCACGTCCAGATTCTGCAATTGTATATCCGTCAGGGCACCACTGCAAGAGACAATATTTATTCAACTAATTGTGTTCTTTGATTAGCTGTCGCTCTCACCTGTCGTTCTGCAGCTTCGCATAGCTCGGCTGCTGTTCCCAATATCTGTCCAGGAATTGTGGACATTGTTGTTTCCGCTTGAACTTTAATATGCGATAGACCAAGCCACGTCGCTGGCATCGCTCATTGGTGGCCGACAGCAGTTCCGCTTCCGGTTCATCTGTGCCCGCTCCTGCTGCTGCAGCTGCACGAGCTCTCGCCCTGGGACGACGCCTAAAAAGAACAATTCAATCTGTTAGCTTTACTCTACAGCTTACATCCCATGCTGGGTATTATGAATTTGTCGAGTGGATTGTGACATGGAAGATTCCATTGATTGAAATGTTAATTTTGTAGTTCAGGTGAGGGGAAGGTATTAGCTTGTTTTATTATTATTTTTTTTGTTTTTATAAGAAATTATTATTTATTATAAGTTATATATTTAAAATATTCTAATCATAGATATGATATTGATATTGAAATGAGGCTTTGGAGTTTAGATGAGGGCAAAAGTTTGATTGTTTTAAGTTAAAATGTTTTTACATTTTAGATTAGATTATAAGGGTTTGGTAAATTATTATTATTTACAAAAATGTAATTAAATAATACATGATAAATCGTTTAGGGATTTATATCTAATGGATGAACCTTTTCTTGCAGTCAGAATATATTTAATATTGGGAATATATTTCATTTGTTCATGGACATGCAAGATATTGAGCGTAAATTTTAAATTTCTTTTAAGATGATTTATTTCACTCAGAAAATTGTGAAATATTGAAAAAAAAAATAAATAAATTGCTAGAATTTTAGATGAGCTAAAATTCTCTTAATTCTTCTTAAAACAAGAAACTTTTATTCAGAATATTATGACACTTTTTTTTTTTTAATTTTATTTATTTTTTATTTTAATTTAATTTAATTTTTTTTTTTAAATATTTGTGATATTATTATTATTATTATATTATATTATTATTATTATTATTATTATTATTATTATTATTATTATTATTATTATTTTATTTTAATTTTTTTATTAGGAAACACTCAGAGCTTCTTTTCGTTCTATTATTTCAACCTAGATTAGATTTAGGTTAATTGCTTCTAATTGAAATGTAATATTCTTATTTGAAACATGTTTATCAACATTTCTCTCATCTGTCTCTTTCTTTCTGTTTATCAACAAAGCAACGTCTCTCTCTCTCCCTCTCTCTTTCTCTCTCTATTACCAACAGCTATAAGACTTGAGTTAGAGTATTATGAGGTGAGTGTCACACGTGGGAATTGTTGTTCATTTCTGTTGTTTATGTATGGGAACAGTGAACGCAAGTGAAGCCCCTTCCGGCCATTGTTTTGTGGTAGCACGCACTCAGCCGTTGCATACTTTTAGGCTGTTGACCCTGCCACAGAGCTTCATGGCGGGTGGCGGTGGTGGTGCGCCGCATAATATGTTTGCCAATGCAATTTAAAGTGAAGAACCTAGCCTGCCATAAAGCGTGACGTTTAATAGCAGTCGAGCACACGAATTGCACTAATTACAAGCCGGGCGATGGGACGGTGTCGGTACCTTTAAGCTTCTATTGATTGCCAAGTCAGCAGCACGCAGCACGCAGCACGCTTATTGGATTTGCCCTGCTCTCTGCGTGCGTGTGTATGTATGCCACAAGGTAAACAAAATGCAATTTTAATTAACTGTATGCACTATGCGAATGGTGGAGGCGGAGGGTAGTGGTGGGTGAGGGCAGGGCATTTGGGGCTTACCAAAGAAGCCAGCTGTTGGCGACGGCCGTCACGCAGTTGGTGGAGCTAACCGAGGAGGAAGACGACGAGGCTGTGGAATTTGTGGCTGTGGAGTTTGTGGTGGTGGCGGCAACGCAGCTGCTAAAGCATGAACCCATGCTCCACAGCAGCGGATGCTGTTGCTGCTGCTGTTGCCACAGTTTTATTTTTTTTCTTTTTTGCTTGTTATTGTAGTTGTTCCTTTATTCGCTTTGCTCTTTTTCTGCGTCGTCGATTTTCTATAAAGGATTTTCCCTTTCGCTTCCTTTGGGATGCACCTTTAATTTTGCGTTATTAATAAAGCTTTCTTCTTTTTTTTTAAAGTTGCGCGTGGCTTAATTGACTCGCTGTGGGCGTCATGTTGCGCCCACTTTTGACTTTTCCGATTGTCTAGCTTTTGTTTTGCCAGCTGCCTTTGTTGCGCCGTTGTTCTACGTATTGCACTTGCATTGCTCGAGGTCAAGGCTCACTCTCTTCGTTGTTTGCTCTTTGCACTTATATTTCTTCTTTCATTTTTTTTTTTTTTTTGGCAATTGTCTGGCACAGGCGTTTTTCAATGTTACTCCATACACAAATAGTCACACACACACACGCTCTCACACACACTCACTGAGTCGCGCGTAACTGTTTTGACTAAGTGTGGACGTCACTTGGTGACGCACCGCATGATTCCACGGGTTTCCATTCGTTTGCCAACTGAAACATTGAACAGAAACTTTCTGTTCTAGCTCCAGCTGATGGCTTTGGCAACTTTGACCTATGGGTCGGGCAGGGGGCTGTTCATTTTTTGACAATCAGCTGTTCCCGGAGATTCGTTGCTTCTACCGTTGCCTTTCGAACTGTCAGTTGTTAAAGTCAATAGGGAAGCGTCAAGTGTGAAAAGCTTCTGTTAACTGTCGAAATCAAAGTTGAGCTTACAGAGTTGAAAGCTCAACAGTGCAACTGTTAAAGCTTCCTACAGCTTTCGGGGTAATAATGGTAAATTTTAGCTCTTTAACATAACAGCCATGTTAAGCTTTTGCTGCAGGGGTGAGTATTAACAGTGCGCTGTTACGAGAAACATAATGTTATCTAGTCTCTACTGTTACTTTAGCGTGGGGCAAGGCGTTAAACAGAACAGCTTAAGAGTTGATGGGCACAGCTTAAATGTTACAACCCAACTAGTAAGCCGTGTCTTATTTGATTTATTTAAAAACTCTGTATTCTTCTATCTAATGTATATTTTTAAAAATCATAAATTTCGTTTTGTTTTTTTTTTATTTTTTAATTTTCCACCCTTTAAAATGTTTCTACATTTTTCTCACATGTTAGCCATAAAAAAAAACTAGCACTACTTCAAAATTCTTCAAACACTTCACATCACATTTATCATATACATATTTCAAAGTACATTAAGATTTGGTACGCATTCAAAGCTTGAACATACATTAAATTTACATTTAACATGCGCATGTTAAATGCAGTGAATCAAATGTAAAAACTGTGCTGTCGCAATATTTGTTTATGTTTTCAAATACCATCTGCTGTCTCTTGAAAACTATCTGCTATTATTTATATATATGCTAGAAGCTAACTAATTTTACATACGAACTATGCACTATGCGTACTTTAATATAAATACTTAAAAACATATATACTTATGACTAAATACATATGAAAACATTATATTTACATATGTGTACAGTTTTTGCTTTATATTTAGCAGCAGAGCCTGGAGTTCTTTTTAATAAGATTAGCAAACATTTTTAAAATACATTTTAATAAATATATATTTATATATTATTTATAAATCAATAGGAAAATATAATCAAAATTAGCTTAGAAAATTGAATCAAAGAAATTATTTAAGCTTAGTTTAGTAAAGACTTATTTTCTAATAAAAATCTAAAATTTTTGAAAATATACAAAGAAATAGGTAATTTTGACGATTTTTATAGCATGCAGCCTATTGAGTCAAAACTTATTATTTTAGGCTTCTTGGCGCCTTGAAAAAATAAAGTAAAAGTATTTAAAACTATTCAAATAATGAAAAATTTCAAACTTTTACGTTAAAGATATTTAATGCGTCAAGAGACATAAAGCTTATTTCAAAGTTTTCATAATTTATTTATAGTTTTTTTTTTTTTAATAACTGGAAGTTTTTTATTCCTTGAACTCATCAAAGACTGAATATTGAATGCAACGAGAAATTTCCTTCAGTTTCATGAGTCTTAAGACTATAACATAACATAAACCAGAAACATAAACATTAATATATAATATAAAATATAAATATAATAATAGTAATAATAAATATTTATGGAGTTTTATCCATTAAAGGTTTTTTAATTTTATTTTTTTTTGTTTATTTTTAACCCAAACAGTAATAATAATAAATATTCAGAAATACCTATTGAGTTTTTTCCATAAAATTTTTTTTTTTTTTTAACGTTTAATCCAAATTTAGTTAAACTAAATGTCACTTAGGACTAGGAATTATCTATATATTTAAAACCATATTCAATTTTTTTTTGTACATTTTTTCTTTTTAATTTTTAAAAGGTTGTGTTTTTTGTATCTATAATATCTAAGCAGACTTTTTATGTACACAAAGAAAAATAAAATTCTTTTAAATAGCTTTCTTCTTTAAGACTTTAATATCTATAAAAAGTCTAATATAATCTAATATAGTCTAATATTTGCGATAATTTAATTTGAATATAAATCATATTTTAACATGTAAGAATACTTTGAAATATGTACATGTATATTATATAAAGGGTTTCCCTGAATCACATTTGACTGTTGACTTCACTACTGATTGGTATAAGCTTATTAGTAGATATTATATTTTGTGATATGCATATGGCTAAGTGATATGTTATGATAAGTGAATTAGCTATCAAATGGAATAATATAGCACGATGCCATCTGCTTATCCAATCTGATTTTCAAAAACTGTATTGGGACCAAGTAGCTTGGTTGGGTCGTCGTCGCCTAACAACCTCGACGAAGACCAACGATGGATTTTGTCTGCATTTCGTCTCGGGTGTTTGAATGGTCCTCGGCTTCGGCATCGTCGGCTGTTGGTGTTGCTGCTGCTGCTGTTGCTGTCGATGTTGCTGCTGCTGCTGATGCTGATGCTGTGTTCGTTTGTTGCTTCGTCTCAGTGCCAAATCGGCTGTCGTAACGCGCGGTTGTCCTCCACTTGTCGCAGTTTATTCTCTGTGCTTCTGTGTTTCAGTTCGTTTGATGCGTATTTCGCTTGTTGTTGGCTCAAGCGGTTGCAGCGTGCAACAATAATTGTATCCTAATCCTAATGTTGTAATTGCAATTGCTAGATAGCAGATGCAGCTTTATCAATTAATCATGATGCTATTTTAAGCAATTACTGCGCCCAAACATACATATTTAAATGTATGTATATATTTAGATGTACATCATCACAAAATACATGTCGGTGTATGTACGTGTGTTTGCCCTGTGTATCTGTGCGTGTTTGCCGGCGTCACTGTGTCTGCTCTCTATCGTATCTATCGCATCTGCCTAATTAAGTTCTTGTGCAAATGTTGCAAAAACAGATCAGCGACAAAACATGAAAATGCGTCGCGTTGTTGTCTCGTTGGTTTATTTATAAATTGATGATTGCCCAGAAACGCTCTCTCTCTCCCTTCTGCAACAAAGACATTGACACGGTAAGTTATCAAAAGGAATAACATATAATAGAATAGGGACATGATTAGCTTTAAAATTGAAATGATCTTAATTTGAGCCATGTTTAAGTAAATGTTAATATATGTTAGAGCTCGTGAATTACATAATTTAATTATAGAAACATTAATATACTATTATAGACTAATAATATGATAATATATTTTTCTAAACATTATATTATACAAATTCAGCAAAGCTTATCCCAAGAGATAGATAGCCATGAATTGATGGTTATTAAGCTAATAGAAATAAATGCAAAAGTTTGATATATTTTTCAATCAAAGTTTGTTTTAACATTTGAGATTATTATGTCCAATTCGCAATAATTATACCTTGTTTGAGCTGAAATGAATTAAATTTTTATTGAAATTTTTGCATTATTAATAAATTTCAGAGAACTTAGAAATTTTTTAAAGGCCTCTTTGAAGTTTCTTTGATTCTAATTTTATTTAACTGATCTGGTTTTGAGCTACGATGCTAAAAACATATTTATATATTTTAATGTATTCATGAATATTTCAAAATTTTGGAAAAAATTACAATTAGTTAAAAAAAAAATAAAATAAAATAAATAAACAAATATAAAATCAAGAAAGACCAGCGGAAGAAATACCAGCTGAAGGAATAAACATAAAAATATATAATATTAAAAATAATATGATATACAAATGAGAGAGTGAGAGCAAAGATAAAGAATGAGAGTCTTGAAATAAATGTTATATTCATAAAAAGCTTCATAGTCGATGCATTTTTCTGTACAAAGATAGAAGTATTTATTAAATATATTATTATAAATATATTAATATATTAATTAGTATTTAATATTAGACTTATATGAACCTCATATAAAATACTTTTTAAAGATAATTATGTTTGTTAAATTTGTATGGATATGTTTACTTTTATACTTTGAGGAATATAGAAAACAATATCTAATGCAAGAGTTTTACTCACAATTAAAAAAATGCAACGTTATTTATAAGTTCGTTGTCGTTATGTAGAGTATTGAGTGATAACATGGTGCACTTGACTTCGTATAGACAAGGCTTTTAGACGAGGTGAGAAGTTGTTTATTACTGAGATAATAATTTATTATTGATTCCTATATTGAGTTGAAAATTAAATGAAGTGATTCACTATGTGTGATGGTTATAGTACTTGAGTATTTTGCCACTACAGTGGCTGAGTCTACTGCAAACTATTTTGGGGTGAGAGAGCAGTTTGTGGTGATATCTTGTTGATTGCTTATTATGTGTTCGACCATCAGAAGGCTTACATGAGGAACAACTGAATATGCTAAATACATAATGATAATGTAATTGTAACATATATAGCAAATATTTATATGACTCTGACTCTATATGGATATTCTATGAATCAGAATGATAGATAAATAGATAAATCATTGTAAAATATGTAACATTTAAAGTAACATAATAGCAGCAGAAATTTTGGAGTAGCAAATTTCTTTATTTTAAATTATAAAATCATTTCAATACTTTGATATTCATTGGATTTTCCTAGAAATTTCCCTCGAATGAATCAATATATGTGAACAGAAGTGCATTGCAAGCAGCTGTCAGCCAGATCAGTTGCTCACTCGCTCATTCGCCTTTTTGCAGTCGAGTTCGATTCGAATGCCATTCGCTCCCTCCCCTAGTTGCAGCAGTGAGTTATTAAACACTTTTGGCTGTCTGCTCTGTTTATTAATGCGTGCTGCAGCACCAATGCTCAAATGCTGCAAAATGTTGCCTTTTGTGTGTGCTTTCGCTTTGTGTTGTTTTGTTTATGCGTTGCTTCCGTTGCAGCGCTTAAGCAACTCCAACGCCCACTCGAACGGCAATGCCAACTCCATGCTCACCCCATGGCATTTTCGTCGTATTTAACTCCTTAAGCAAGTTTTACTACAACTACGCATGAAAAATCAAGTACTGAAAACTTAATCCCGAACTTTTCACTCTCCACACTAAACTAGCCAAGGCGTTAAAGTGTACCATGTGCTGAGTGCCATTAAGTATTCGAGTGTGCTCTCTGGCTCCCCCCTCTCTCTTTCTCTCTCACTCTCCCCCTATGTGTGTGGTTTGAGCACATGTTCTGCAATTGTGGCATAATAACAGTCAATAAATGCATTTCCATTTGCAGTGAGCTCGGGGTGAACCCATTGCATTTCAATAGCTCACGTCTAATAATGCCAGAAAGAGCAACAACAATTTTGTGTAATCAAATCAAGTTAATATACATAGACGTAGAAAACAATTAAATAACTTAGACAATGAACAAGATTTGAAAATAAGTTATTATGCATGCATTTTTTTGTATTTATTTTAGTTTTTGTTTGTTTAGCTGTCTATTGATATAAACAATTTTTTTATAATTTTTTTCTTGGCTTTAATTAAACTTATATTCTTTACAAAGCATGTCTAGATATGTAAAGAATTTAACATCAAACTATACAGAGATAACCAATAGGCTTATTTAAGGCAACACACAGTGGGGCTTTTGCTCATGGTTTGTTGCAAAAATTATAACAAACTGAAATCAATATTAAGCAAGATATTTTATATAAAATTTGATATATAAAAACGAAATTTTAAGCTGTAAAATGAAGGGTGTTAATTTCAAATGCTAATAATATATTTTATTTTATTTTTTTTTTGTATATATCAATTAATTGGAGTTTAAATATTTACAATGCCAACACATTTTTTAACTTTCTTTATTTTTTATATATACAAAAAAAAAAAAAAAAAAAATAAATAAATAAAATAAAAAATAAAATAAAATAATAATAATAAAAAAATAAAAGAAAAAAAATAATTAAATAGAAAAATATATGAAAAAATAGCATTTATTTAAAATATATTTACCCTTTGTTTAGCTGTCTGTGTGCAAAGTAATTTGCCTGATTTTTAGTCTATTTTAGAGTCTATTATTTTATTTTAAGATTTATTTTCGAATGGCTTGTATATACTATTTTGATATTACTATTTAGATTATTTAAAATTTTATTATTTAAAATTTTTGCGAAATTGACTCTTGCACTTCTACATTCCCAAAACAAAATTGCTCTTCGAAATTTTCTTTCGAAAAAACAATTTATTTTTATTTTATTTGCATAACATTTGTATAATTCATTTTTATTTTTAAAATAATTTTAAAAACATTTGTAGTTTAATTTTAAACACAATTCAATCAGCAAAATTATTTTCTCGTTTTATTTTTATTTTATTTGCACAAATTCTGTATAATCCCAGACTCAAGTACTTGGCTCAGCTATAAATAATAAATAAAAGAAATATATGTACTTTATCCATCTTTGTTAATAAGTTGTAAATTGAGAGCTTTTGTTCAACAGAAACAAGTGCAAAGGGTTACAAATGGCTTAGCTTAATAAGCAAATAAATTTCGTATCTTTTTGGCAATGGCTTGAATAGTCTAATAATCATGCAGTTATTGTTTAAAGCAACCTGAAATTAAATATACTAGAATTTAGAATCTCATAACAAACAAACATTTGAACAAACATGTACTTGAATTTATGAATTGGAAAAAACAATGAGAAAAAAGTTTTTTTTTTTCTATAAAAAGTCTGAGATTTTTGTGAAACTTTAAACATTTGCTACTTACATTACAATGAAACAACAGCATGATGACCGACCAACTGTTGGTGCACATCAACAATTTTACATGAAATGCACATCTGGAATTGTCCTTTGAGCAGCACAATAACAACAACTGTTGGTATTTAACATATTTTATGCTCATTAAGTGTCACATTAAGTGCAAACTCTTCGACTTTAACTGAAATGTTCAACTGCCGCCGGCTTCGGCGGCTACCGTGGCAGCTTCCTGTTCAAAGTTGTTGCCGGTTATACCCTGTAAATGATAAATTCTATATGAAGGGCCGTAGGACGTGAAGAGGCAGGTAGCAAAATAGAGAGAGGGAGAGAGAGTGGGAGAGGGAGTAATTTACAGTGGAAGAGGGACAATAAAGTGAGAGAAGAGAGAGAGAGACACAATAAAGATATGTATATAGTGCGTGGAAGTTAAATAGAGTGCAAGTAAAAGATAGACGGCCATATAATATATAGACCATATAAGAAGCTATATGGGAAAAAATTTATAGAGATGAAAAATATGCATTATTTTTGCTTGTAACTTTTATCTATTTAAAGAACGCTTCTTTTAAATTTTTGCAAATTGGAAAAGCATTTGAACATGATAAACATTCTATATTATTGTTCGTAACTTTTTATATATTTAAAGATTTTTTTTATTAGATTTCAATTTATTGCAGCTTTTGTGATTGACTCTATAGCACATTCATAGATTTACCTTAGGAAATGACCTAATGTCTTTATTTGCTATTGTATTCTACTTTAATTTATATTACGATTGAGAAAGATTTTCTTTTGTTTTTCATTTTGTATATAAGTATATTTATTAATATGCAAACCAGTTATATCAATGAATATAATTTGTATATATTATAATATATAAATTTAAATATATATTCATTTATAATTGAAATATTAAAAAGCTGCCTTTCTGACTGCAGGGTATAAGCCAGTCGAGCAGCTATCATCTGTCAATTGGTGCATGTTTTATTTTTAATGCTTATGTACATTGATGGCGATCAATTCTGGTGGCTGTGATTTAAGTGCGCGTAAATCTCTGCGGTGAAAAGTGTTGCCAGCTCCTTAGCCCTCTCTCTCTCTCTCTCACACACTCATCCCCTTTCTCGCTTTGACTTTCTCCCACTCTGCCATCTCCCATGGCATCCAGTTCGGCCTGGGCCTGCCTGCCACTTCTTGGTGTTCATGCTATAGAGAGTACTATAGCCTGCATCGTTCATGGTTTGTTGCCGTTATTTGCATTTCATTTTTGCGTGTGGCGAGAGAAAATGTAAATTGATTTATTATGCACAAGCGACTGAATGCAGAGCTTGGCAGGAGGCGAGTCCTGCACACGCACTGCTTGCCGGAGCTTTGCCAGGCTGGCCAGCCAAAAGAATACACTACACAAACTACAATACGCAGAAAAAAAAGAGAGAGAAAAAAGAGGAAGAAAACTGTGAGAAAAAGTAGGTAAATCTTCAATTGGAGTTGCCGCGTGTGGCAGTTGCATGCTTGGCCAGTCTGGAGGAGGGCGTAAACATTGCTATTAATATTGATTTAAATGCGCTCAGCAGGAAAGCGAGACAAAATGGTTGGGGCAGTGGGCAAGGGGAGGCAGTGGAAAAGGATAAATACTGTGCCCATTATGCTCGTTGCATTGTTTGCCTCTCCCTCTTTCTTCCATTACTCACTGTCAGCGAGCATTCAAAGCCGACAGCGCAACGTTGACTTTTCGCTATTAGCCAAATTGCAAAAATCACGCGCTTAAAGTTCTTCAAGCAAATACAACAAAACAATTTTGTATATATATAAATATATATATATGATAAAAAAAAACTAGTTCAACTTTCAGCCAGCCGCAAGGTATGCAACACAAAGCGAAATTCACGGAATGCCACGGCATAATAACTTTTGGCAATAATACAAAAAGCCTACTGCTCGCCGTGCCAGCACGGGTGTGGGCGTGACTCTGCCTTCAACCAAATTCGCTGGGCTGTAAAGAAACATTTTAAAATATGCATAGCGCCCAGGCTCTGGGTGCATAGTGTATCCCCCATCTGGCGGCTAATACACATGTCAAACATGTAAGTAACTCGTGTCTGCTCTCCCTCTCTCTCTCTTTCGCTCTCTCTCTCGCTCAGCTTGCCGGCTACTTTTAGGCAAATTGCAAGTGAATGTTGAAAAGCTGTAAGTTAAAGCCAAAACTGAAATTCAATTAAGTTTACAAATTGATTTCAATAACACAGACAAAGCAAAGACAAACAAAAACACGAGAAATGCTGCGCATAAACCACACAACAGCTGCTATTAAGAAAGCATCGCCAGCATTTTAATTGAAATGCATTCATATTGCAATAGAGCGAAAACTTGAATGGCAAAATAGTTGACTAGAGTTGAGTCCTGTATCGTGGCTGTAGGTCTGCAGCGCGCGAGCTGCAGCTGGCGAAGCAAATTGCTTTGCGCTTATGACATGAACAGACAGAAGAAAATGTCAAATAGATAACCAGCTGGCACCGGCAAAGTTACTTCAGTTGGATAGATACCCTTTGTCTTAATCTATCTATCTATATATATTTACAATTTCATAAGATAATTTTATTTTTGAAATATAAAATAAAAATATAATAAATAAATTGAACTAAATGGAATTTAAACAATTTTTATGTATTTTTTTTTATTTTTCTATATAAATCTGTTTATTTTAAATTTATTCCTAGAAGTAAATTTTTGTGTTTTATTAACTTTACTCTTAATATTTATTTGCACATCTGAACTTAACTTGAAATTATTTTAAATTGTATTTATTACATATAAAAAAAAGTTATATATGATAATGGCATATTCAGTAAAAAGTGATGTTATTTATTATTTTATGCAGATGATACCGTAAAAAAAACAACATTTTTTCTTGTATTTTATTTTAAAAAGTGGTTTAACATTTTAAAATAAATATTGGGTATTTTTTTCATATTTCTTTTTTTTTTTTTGCAATTCTAAAAAATATACGAAAATATACGGTAATTTATTACGCGTTTGCTTTAATTTTAGGCTTTACCATTTTAAATTAAGTTATTTTCAAATACTAAATAAAACAACGATTCAAAATGTTTAAAAATTCATGAAGTCATATTAATTACAATTAAATTACAATTACAATTCTTAGAATTTTATTTTAATAATTATAAATTAAAATAATGTGGAAAATATCAATTTATATTCATGAAAATAATTAAAACAAGAAACAGTTTACATATAAAAAATATTATATTAAATATTTAACTTTATTTATTTCATAAAAAATACATTTAAAAAAATAGATTTATATATATGTATAAAATGTAAATTTAAATTTATTATAAATTTAAAATATAATATATTTTTAAAAATTATGGAATCTAAAATGGTTTTAAATACATGGGTATATATTTTGTTAAATTCTTAGTTAGTTAAAGAACATTAATTAATAATGTCTACATTGTTTTAAAATTATTTGGATCCTTATTTTCATTTCTTTTATTTACAATTTAATTTTTTTTTCTTTTATTTGTTTATCTGTTTTTTTTTTTTAATTCTCATGCAAAACTTCCTTCTTTTCATATTATTTATAATATTTATTCATTTATTTATTTTTGAATTTATCAAAATATTTACACATGAAATATTAGAATATAGGGTATATGTGACTGAGTGTAGGGGCAACGTGTCTGCAGCGTCGTCTGCTCTTTAACATGCAAAAGCAAAGCAGAGCAAACGATGATGCCCCGAGACGAGGGATTTAATGATGATGATGATGCTGATGCTGATGCTGATGATGATGGTCATGGCACTTGCTGCTGGATTGCGAAAGAGTGAGAGCTTGTCCAAGCGCTGGACAACTGGTCGAGTTATTGGCCAGGGGTGGCTGCAGGCAGTTCATAATGGTCAGACGGTGCTACGTTTATCTGTATTTTATAAAGAGGCCACTTGATTAGATAGAAAACAAACAAACAGAAGGGCAGTGAAAAGGTAGACAATTGAATAGGGCAAAACATGATTCAAAGATCAAATATAATTGCAAAATAAATATATAATTAATACATGTTAATTGGAATTTGCTTTTAAGCTCAGCTTGAAAATCCGTGCACGCGCTGCGTCCATAGCTCAGTTATTATTGTAATTGAAGCGGCGTCCATTGGCCATTTGCCCATTGCCCATTGCCCATTGCCTATTGGCCTTTGGCTACGTGTCGACGGAAGTAGCTGGGAATTAATCCAGCAGACAGCGTCTGGTTCAAAGGGCAATCTTCGGCTCTAAAGCGCTCTCCACTGTAGCTGCTCTGTTGTCCTTTTATGTGCTGCTCATTGCCTCGGCCATGCCTTTCATAGCTTTTCATTTGTCTGTTGCGTTTTTATGACTTGACCGCTATTTTTGTTTTATGCTTCGCTTTATTATTATTATTTCTCTTAATTTTTTTTTTTTTTTTTTTTGTTCATAGAATTTCGTTTTAATCCGCTTACGTCAGGCGAAATTCAATCAAGAATTTGCACTGCTTGTTTTGTTTTGCTTTTTTTTTTTGTTTTAAATACCGCTCAGTCCTGGGTTTGGCTGTGGCATATAAATCAGGAAAGTCGGCTTTTAGACGCTATATTAAATACAAACAAATTGGAGCGTGTCCTTTAATTTCATAGCAAATTTATGTGAGCCGTCGATAAAAATATGCCATGACATTTCATAATTTCTGTTTTCTCTCTATTTGCAGCGCACAAAAGGAAACATAAAAAAAAAATACATATAATATAAAAACAAGACAAATTAAATTAATTAAATGTACAACATTTAAATAAATCCAAACATAAATTTAACATCGCTTTACAAAATTCAATTAATCAAATTAAAAAAAAAAGATAAACCGTTATTTACATTATCGTAATAAAATGCTAAAAAAGTGAACAAATTTAAGGAACTTAAGTGAATTATTTATTAAACATCTGTAACTATACAGTTATAACGATATCATATAAAGATAAACTGTAATTATATCTTGAAATCATGTTGCATAAGCTCTTTGCTCTGCTCGCAACTCTGCTCATCGTGGAGACGCTGACAACCCTGGCGTTGAGCAGCGATGGCAGTGTCAACAGCATGGGCGGCGGCTCTACGGTCAACAATGGTGAGTGGAAAGATTTTATATAATAATTATACTTATACGTGCTCATGAAATGAAGAGAGTATATTGGCATTATGATAAGTTCGTCTGATGCTCATTTGCAGCTTAGTTTAAAGAAGTGCGGGATCCGAACTACGAGCGTCGGCCATCGATTAGCTTAGCAAGAGATTTATGTGTATAAAGAGATTGCGGTCATTCGTTCCATATTATAATTATATTCCCAATATAGGCGTTCGTTTTCAAAGCGCTACTCACTTGATCATGTCAAAATGTTAAGAGAAATTTACTATGGTTTGATGAGTGCAACTGCGACTATAGTTTTCGAAGTAAGATGTGTAGACGTAGCTCCGGTATCAGTAGATGACATCGTAAGCATTGAAGAAACAGATACAGACTTGAAATTTATTTATGATCTGATTTACCTATAATATAAAATTAATGAAATAATACGTTTAAAAAATAGCAACTTACTACACTAAAAATACTATGAATACATATAAAATTCATAGAAATAAATACATACATACATTCAATATAACATTAATTAAATAAGATGTTTATAAATACAACATTTAATTCTTTCGCATCATTTAGCCTTGCTAATTCTTTTATTTATCCGTTGGCTGATATCTTATAAATTTATTTTAAAATAATTACAAGTTTAAAAATTAATTTTATATTGAATTTACTTTTCTTGATATTCTCTAAATATCAATTTTGAAGTATTTATATAAAAGGCCGTAGCTGATTAAAATTAGTTACAAATTCTACAGCTCAGTATAAATTTATATAAATTTATAAATGAAATCGTTACGAATCAGTAATATGCACATTTAATTTAATTTCACTGTGAACGAGTATTCAACAGTTATTGCAGCTCCGTCTGCCATATTCTTATTTATTTTTATTACATAATTGCATTCTGATAGACAGCTTTGGTTGCGGCTGCCTCTTAATATTTCCGTCAGACCCAATCAGTTTAATTATTTATTTAATTGTATTGCAATTATTGCAAAACCAACGTAAATATTGCCTACCGCATGTTATTCCCATATATAATTTGACATTTTAGCTGGCGTTAAGCGAACGAACGAGCGATTTAGCGAAACTAAATGAATTAGTTAAAAGCGTTAATTTAATCATGATAGAATAATCCTTAAATTGTTAAACTGGCGCTTAATTATGCGAGTCAAATTGCAGCTAAGCGTAGCTTAACTGTGCAGAGATTTGCTTAACAACTTTGTGATTATAGTACATGTGACTACCTCCATACAATTGATGAGTATAATTGAAGTGGCAAATTGGCATGGACTGAAATGAATAATGGTTCAGTGAACTTATGTTTTCATAAATAATGTGGCATTATAAGTATGTATATCTATTAATTGACCAAAAAGTAGATATTTGAAATTGAAAAGGCTACATCGTTCAGTATTTTAATCAGTGGAAGCTAAGTTACCTAACTGCAAAACTTTCTCTTGAGATTTATCTAAAATAAAATTAAACTTATTATTATAATTATTTATTATTATTATTTTTTTTTTGACTGAAAGCGAAACTTAAGACGTCAATTGGACAAGTAATTAATTGGTATGTGCGTGTGATAGTTGCCAGCTTTATTTAAATGTTTATTTAATTTATTATAATAATTTTTTTGTATGAATTAAATTTTTAATGTTATATTTAATATGTTAACGAAGTAGTTTTGGAATTTATCTTGGCCAGTTGTAAGTTCTCAGCTTGACCTGAAATTTTTTAATTTTATATTCTTTGTATATACCTGAAAAAAAAAATTATTAAAAAAAATTGTATAAAACAGAGCGTTTTATATGACTTTTTATAAATTTCAATTTAATATAATTTTTTATAATTATTTTATATTATTATATATATATTATTTTATTATTTTATATAACACTTTGCAAAATAGTACAAATTATTTAGAGAGCTTTATTTACGTTAATGGCTTAATAATGAACCCAGTATTAAACCACGCAATTCGTAGCTGATTCAGCTATTGCGCTGTATTCAAAAATATGTAATTCGTACGAATTTTAAAATGTCGCTTGAATTCATGAGAATCTCGTAGAAGGGCGTTACTTAAAATCAGCGGAATTTCACAATAAATTCTCAACTTTGAAACAGGCTTCTAAAATATTATTTTATTGATCTTATAAATCATTGAAACATGCTTCTACAATACTATTATATTCATTTTATAAATTAAATACAATTTTTAAAACATATTATTAGACCAACTTTTTATTGCGGCCAACTAATTAGCCTTTTTTCGCACACCTAACTTAGCTCTTACTTCTGTTTTCCAATATAATATTAAGTTGAATCGAACTTATGAAAATCACTAATATTTTGTACAAAAACATAGTTAACATACAATGAACGAAACTAACCGCTGTCCAAAATAGTTATTATGCCTTTTTTAGCCAATTAACCTGGACTAACTGCTCTAGTTTCATAATTTAATGGCCCACAGGTGGAAGGAGAAATAGTCAGTCGATTATATTTATGAGTGTTTGAGGTTAATTTGAGATTCATTAGTTTACCTTATTGCAGTAATTAAAATTATCAGCTCTAAGTTTATTCTGTGAATGCGCACTATTAAAACGTAACTAAAGATAAATATACCATTTATAACTCAGCTGCCAACTTTTGGGCCACTTGTTCGGCACGCTTGCCTCGGTCAATTGTTTGGCATAAAACTTAACTCAATTCTCAACTCTCGTTGGCCATTCGAAAACTTCATTAGCCCAGTAAGAAGTGTTGTTGCTGTTGTATGGCCCGAGGCTAAATCAAAATCACACCCGTAAAACTTTCAAAAGCTAATAAATGGCACGAAAACTTTCGGGCTGCGGCTCGTTTGTCATTTGGGTTCTGGGCAAGCGGCGAAATAATTGTCAATTTGTTAGTAGGCGGACAGGACAATGCCTGGCAGCAATAAAATTTATTTAAGTGGCCTCATAATTGTTAACAACAATGCGCAAAGCAAACAAAGCGTCTGTTACAGCTGAAATGAGCAATTATTAAGCCATGAAAATATTTAAAAACAACAAAAAGAACCTTAAAAAAAAACAAAAAAAAAATATATATATATATGTAGACATATAATAATACAAAAGTTATGAGCCAAGTCAGCAAACATCATAATTAAGTTATTATATGTATGTATGTACATGTAAATATCTGTGGCAGTAGCGCAGCTGTAAGGCATGCAAAACGCTCAACAATGAAAATATTAATAACGTTAATGAAATTCTCATTGTCGTGGGGGACAGAAAGAAAACGTCAGAGACAAACAAACTGTGGAGCCAGACAATAATGCTAATGAGCAAATGTGTTGGCGAACATGAAGGCGAAGCTAAATGATTGGATGGGTGGCTGACTCTGGGATGGGGTTGGTTTTGGTTTGGGTAAAGTCAAGTGATATGCTGGGGTTAAGTAAAATTCATACCAGGCATTTCAAGTATGCCTGAGTGGGTGTGTGTGTGTGTAGTGTGTGGATGTGTGGCCTGATAAGCCAAATATTTGCGCCACTAAATAGGCAACAAAAAGTGAAAGTATGCGTATGTGTGCAAGTGTGTGATTGTGGAATGACTTGTGGAGTGACTGTGGGTGTGTGTAATGTTTAAGTATGTTCGGCCAGCGCTATTTTTATTGAGAATTGACAATGTATTTATTTATTTATTTTTTTTATATATTCCCAATGAATTAATTATATGACTGATCATTTTTAAGTGGCTAAACACCAGCGCGCTGCAGCGTTTCCAAATCAACCTTTTTCCCGTTAAATCTGTTTTTTTTTTTTTCTTTAAATCCAATTGCGGGAAAAATTCCAAAACAGCTGGCAGCGGGAATACTGGCTTTAAAAAAATATATTTTCTTTATTTTTTCTTTTACTTAGCAATTTAACATATTTTAGAGAATGTCAATGAAGTGCTGTTCATTGTAGTAGAATTAAAACCAAATAGTTTAGTCTAAACAAAAAATGCCAGGACGTGTAACTTAAGATAAGACAAGATCGCAGATAAGTGGCAGTCATTGCAAATGCAGTATAGCTTCCAGTTGACCACATTTTCAATTTGTATTTTAGTAATTAGATTTGGAAGTTCTGTGAAGTTTCCCAAAACAAAATCTTCAATCATTATTAGAAACGGTTTTTGTATAACCTTGCTTTCGATATTGGCGATACAAAATATAGCATTCTGATTGACAAATCATCTGAGTTGCCAAACAAAAAAAAAAAAACTATATATATATTAAAATATGATTGACACCATGGAAGAATGCGATAAAGATAATAATTGTCACAGATAGGACAAACACTGCATTTTTCGTTTAAAAAAACCCATAAAATAAGGCAATAAACTTCAGCTTTTTTGTCCGATTTTTTCCCCCAAATTTTCAGGTTAAACAAACGATTCCTGAACTTAATCTCATTCATTGCTTTAAAGTTGAGCAACGTCGACGCTCAAGATGTTGACTGCTGTCATTGTCATTGCTGTGATTATTATTTATGTTGTACTGGTTGTTCATGACCATTGCTTTTGTGGCCATTGCTGCTACATTTTCTGTACATTTTTTTCCAAAACCTTCTATTTTTATACCCTGAGCCCATTGAAAAAGGGAAATCAGGGTATAATGTTATGTTAAATGTATGTATGGCAGAAGGAGGCGTGGTAGGCCCCATAAAGTATATATTCTTGATCAGCATACAAAAATAAAATGATTGAGCCCTGTCCGTCTGTCTCTCCGTCAGTCCGTATGAACGTCGAGGGTTCGAAAACTATAAAAGCTAGAGAGCTGAAATTTCACATGAATACTCGTATGTTGGTTACGCAGTACGAGTTTTGTTTTGTCGATAACTCATCTTCCAAATTATCGATAAAAATCGAAAATTCGTTATTGGGCATAACTTCTATACCGTTTGAGCTATAGACTTTTGAGAAATTATATATTTAAATAGATGATGGATTCGAATATTATGGAATATTCAGATTTTGAATGCGCATTTCAAATACTACAAACTGAAATTTGGCAAATAGATACATTTAGACACTCTTAATCTACTCTGAAAATTTCATGAAGATCGTCCAACGCACCCCCAAGACACGACAGTATCTGCGCGGTTAGCAGAGCGCGCGCTTATATGTTCATAAAGAAGAAAGAAGAAGAAGAGTATGATTTTTTTTTTTTTCAGGGTTCAGGGTATCTCGGAGTCGAGCCGTCATGACTAGAGCGTAGTTGTTGTTGTGGCCGTTTTGATTCCAAGTCTAGATTCAAATGGGCAAGGTTTGCTATTTGTAATTACAACTGTTTACTTGAACGACTTTCTTCTTATATATGATCTCTTGAGAAATCAATGTTTTTTTTTTCTCGAAAACTTCACGCATTTCTCTCCTAATCGATATGATTCAATTTCAAAATTGATATCACTCCCACGGTCCTACAACTAAATTAACAAAATCACGTTCCAGCTCACATTAGTTTCACTTGTAGACATTCTCAATGTGTAGTGTACTAAGCACCGTGCACTGGTGAATATGGTTATATATAGCTTTATTTAACTGCACCCGTTACGGTATTTCATACTACAGCAAGCTGAAACTAATTTAAAATGAGGAACAAATTAATTTGAGGACAAAATTCGATTTCAATGCATTCGATATATAATAAGTAAGAAACCGCTTATGTAGTCACGTTTTATATACATGTGACTACAGCTATATATTTTATTGAATCTTCAAATGATATGAATGTATTTAGGCTTATATTGAATAGCAAGAGATTGGCCAATACATTTTATGCAAAATTCAAAAATTATTATTTGCATCATTTTAGAATTACCTTTAGCCAAAATTAAAATATAAAACGTCCATTAAGGGATAGTCAATTGACCTCCCATCGTTGTTGCTGCTATTGGTACTATTGTTGCTGGAAGAAGGATGGTTTGGGCACGTCGTCTTTGTTTCAGTCAAGACCTTTGTCTTTTCTGTGTTCTTCTTTGTATATGTTCTTGTGAGAAGCAAATTTTGTTTGCTATAAAATGCGATACATGTATGCCCAGATTTAAGTGAACGCATTTTAGAATTGATGTCACACACACGTTGTTCCATAGCATCCTCCAGGTTTAATCGTTCGCTGTTATATTTTTGAAACGCCGCAATGGCATCTAATTTCTTTGAATCATCGATATTTGATTGCACTGCTTTGGTTAATTTATTCACATATTCGAAGTATTCATTGTTGCCATTGCTGTATCCGAAGCTAGTTGCAAGAATTGCAGATACTTTTGCTGCGATATTGTTATTTTTGTTACCTCTGTTGTTGTTGTTGTTGTTATTGGCACCGCCGAAAGGGCTATTGTTATTGTTGTTGTTGTTATTGGCACCGCCGAAAGGGCTGTTGTTATTGTTGTTGTTGTTGTTGGCACCGCCGAAGGGACTGTTGTTATTGTTGTTGTTGTTGTTGGCACCGCCGAAGGGACTGTTGTTGTTATTGTTGTTGTTGTTGGCACCGCCGAAGGGGCTGTTGTTATTGTTGTTGTTGTTGTTGGCACCGCCGAAGGGACTGTTGTTGTTATTGTTGTTGTTGTTGGCACCGCCGAAAGGGCTGTTGTTATTGTTGTTGTTGTTGTTGGCCCCGCCGAAGGGACTGTTGTTATTGTTGTTGTTGTTGTTGGCACCGCCGAAGGGACTATTGTTATACCCTGAACCCATTGAAAATGGGAATTCAGGGTATAATGGTTTTGTGAAAATGTATGTAACAGGCAGAAGGAGACGTCGCAGACCCCATAAAGTATATATATTCTTGATCAGCATAAAAAAATAAGTTGAATGAGCCCTGTCCGTCTGTCCGTCCGTCCGTCCGTCCGTCCGTCCGTCCGTCCGTCCGTCCGTCCGTCCGTCCGTCCGTCCGTCCGTCCGTCCGTCCGTCCGTCCGTCCGTATGAACGTCGAGATTTCGGAAACTACAAGAGCTAGAGAGCTGAAATTTCACATGAACATTCATATGTTAGCTACGCAGTACGAGTTTATTTTGTTTTTTCGATAACTCATCCCATTTCCAAATTATCGATAAAAAATCGAAAATTCGTTTCAATTTTTTACGTTTTTTGGGCATAACTTCTACATCGTTTTAGCTAAAGACTTAGAATTTGCATATTTAGATAGATATTATGAATACGCAAATTATGTAATTTTCAGATTTTGGATGCCACGCCCCCTTCGCCCCCAATTTGCAAAAAACGCATTTCAAATACTAGAGACTTGAAATTTGGCACAAAGATACATTTTGATATTCTTAATCTACTCTGAAAATTTCATCAAGATCATGCATCTAGAAATGGAGTTATAAGCGTTCAAAGTATAGCCCAACCCACCCCCAAGCCACGGCAGCAACTGCGCGGTTAGCAGAGCTCGCGCTCATGCGGTTGTAAAGAAGAAGAGTATCACTTTTTTTGCAGGGTTCAGGGGATCTCGTAGTCGAGCCGTCTCGACTAGAGCCTTCTTACTTGTTGTTATTGTTGTTGTTGTTGGCACCGCCGAAGGGGCGGTGGGGAACGAAGGGAAAGTAGGGTGCGTATCGACCGTAACGGTTGAAACCATTCTTGTTGTTGTTGTTAGAACGGTAATAACCGAAAAAACCATGGTTGTTGTTGTTGTTGTTGTTGTTATTGGCACCGCCGAAAAAACCATTGTTGTTGTTGTTGTTATTGTTATTGGCGCCGCCGAAAAAACCATTGTTGTTGTTGTTATTATTATTGGCACCGCCGAAGGGGCTGTTGTTGTTGTTGTTGTTGTTATTGTTACGGTTGTTGTTGTTGTTGTTATTGTTGTTGTTACGATTGTTGTTCCAGCCGTAGTTGTTGTTATTCCAACCGTTGTTCCAAGCGTTGTTGTTGGTATTCCAAGCGTTGGTGTTGGTATTCCAAGCGTTGTTGTTCCAAGCGTTGTTATTCCAACCGTTGTTATTCCAACCGTTATTGTTATTCCAACCGTTGTTGTTATTCCAACCGTTATTCCAACCGTTGTTGTTGTTGTTATTCCAACCGTTGTTGTTGTTGTTATTCCAACCGTTGTTGTTGTTATTATTCCAACCGTTGTTGTTGTTATTATTCCAACCGTTGTTGTTGTTGTTATTGTTGTTATTGTTGTTGTTATTGCTGTTGTTCTTGTCGCGACTGCAGTAACCGTAATAAGCGCTATTGTTATTATTATTGTTGTTGTTGTTGTTATTATTGTTGTTGTTATTGTTGTTGTTATTGTTGTTGTTGTCACCGTTATTCCAACCGTTGTTGTTGTTGTTGTTATTGTTGTTGTTATTGTTATTGTTGTCACCGTTATTCCAACCGTTGTTGTTGTTGTTATTGTTATTGTTGTTGTTACCGTTATTCCAACCGTTGTTGTTGTTGTTATTCCAACCGTTATTCCAACCGTTATTCCAACCGTTATTCCAACCGTTATTCCAACCGTTATTGTTGTTGTTATTGTTATTGTTGTTGTTACCGTTATTCAAACCGTTGTTGTTACGGTTGTTGTTGTTGTTGTTGTTGTTGATGGGACGGTGAAAGGGATAATGCCAGAAGGGGCTATAGTTGTTGTTGTTGTTGTTGTTATTGTTGTTACGGTTGTTTCGGTTGTTGTTGTTGTTGTTGTTGTTGTTGCTGGGACGGTAAAAGGGATAATTCCAGAAGGGGCTATTGTTGTTATTGTTGTTGTTGTTATTGTTGTTACGGTTGTTTCGGTTGTTGTTGTTGTTGTTGTTGTTGTTGCTGGGACGGTAAAAGGGATAATTCCAGAAGGGGCTATTGTTGTTGTTGTTGTTGTTGTTATTGTTGTTACGGTTGTTTCGGTTGTTGTTGTTGTTGTTGTTGTTGCTGGGACGGTGAAAGGGATAATGCCAGAAGGGGCTGTAGTTGTTGTTGTTGTTGTTGTTATTGTTGTTACGGTTGTTTCGGTTGTTGTTGTTGTTGTTGTTGTTGTTGCTGGGACGGGCAAAGGGATGAGGCCAGAAGGGGCTGTAGTTGTTGTTGTTGTTGTTATTGTTGTTGTTCCTGTAACTGGGTTTGTCGTCGACGACCTTGGATTTTCTTAATGACTTATGCGAACCTATTTGTTTTGGGACGTGTTTCTCATTATTTGAAGAGCCCTACAATATAAGATTATAATATGAGTTCGAAATAATTTGACAATAAGTTGTTCACACACCAAATTTCGTGGATTGCTCAATTTATGGGTTTCTACAACTAGTAATCCATGGAGCAAAATAAACAAAATCCAGTTGCAGCTCATATTGGTTGTACTTGTAGATAGATATTCCCGAAATGTACTAAGCAACGTGTACTGATGAATATGCTATTTATCTGCACTTGTTACGGTATTTCACAATCCAATAAACTGAAACTAATTTAAAAAGGGGAACAAATGAATTTCAGGTTCATCTATTTGTTATTCATAATATTTATATTATATATGTGTTTTTATACATTATAAAAATTTGAAATATTATATAAATTTGAAATATTAAAGAAACGTCTTCATTACGTTTGCTAGTTCATCTAACTTTTGTTATTGAGTTAATGGAATTATATGATAAAATTCAATTATAAAATACATAAGAAGTGTTAGTGCGCTCCTTCTAACTCATCTTTGATAGTTTACATCCTTCAAATACAGATTTCAAAGGGTCCACCTTGGACACCTACCAGGTGCCCTACGCTTTCTATACGTAAACCGCGCACACGTCCAAAATTGAAGACTATATACTGGATTAATCATTTTTATCGAAATGCAGTCAGTCATATCTAAAGTGAAAACAACTTTTACGATCACTTTATGTATTCACGATTTACATACATGTGACTATATGTTTTATTGATTCCTCAAATGATATGAATATATTTAGGATTACATTGAATAGCCAATACATTTTATGCAAAATTCAAAAATTATTGTTTGCATCATTTTGGAATTACCTTTAGCCAAAATTAAAATATAAAACGTCCATTAAGGGATAGTCAATAGAACTCCCATCGTTGTTGCTGCTATTGGTACTATTGTTGCTGGAAGAAGGATGGTTTGGGCACGTCGTCTTTGTTTCAATCAAGACCTTTTTCTTTTCTGTGTTCTTCTTTGTATATGTTCTTGTGAGATGCAAATTTTGTTTGCTATAAAATGCGATACATGTATGCCCAGGTTTAAGTGAACGCATTTTAGAATTGATGTCACACACACGTTCTTCCATAGCATCCTCCAGATCTAATCGTTCGCTGTTATATATTTGAAACTCTGCAATGGCGTCTAATTTCCTTGAATCATTAAAATTTGATTGCATTGCTATGACTAATTTACTCTCAAAGTCGAAGTATTCTCTGTTGCCATTGCAGTACCCGAATCTAGAACCAAGAAGTGCATATACTTTTACTTCGATATCGTGATTGTTGATACCTTTGTTGTTGTTGTTGTTGTTGTTGGTAATGTGAACGTTGATGGTGTGTTGGTTGTTGTTATTGTTGTTGTTGGCGTTGCCGTTGGCGTTCCGTTGGCGTTGTTGTTATTGTTGTTGTTGGCGTTGCCGTTGGCGTTGTTGTTATTGTTGTTGTTGGCGTTGCCGTTGGCGTTGTTGTTATTATTGTTGTTGGCGTTGCCGTTGTTGTTATTGTTATTGTTGGCATTGCCGTTGCCGTTGTTGTTATTGTTGTTGTTGCCATTGGCGTTGTTGTTATTATTGTTGTTGCCGTTGCCGTTGTTGTTATTATTGTTGTTGCCGTTGCCGTTGCCATTGTTGTTATTATTGTTGTTGCCGTTGCCGTTGTTGTTATTATTGTTGTTGCCGTTGCCGTTGCCATTGTTGTTATTATTGTTGTTGCCGTTGCCGTTGTTGTTATTGTTGTTGTTGCCGTTGCCGTTGCCGTTGTTGTTATTGTTGTTGTTGTTATTATTATTAGGAATATAGGGAACGTGGGGAACGTAGGGATTGTGGGGAACGTAGGGATTGTGGGGAACGTAGGGGTTGTGGGGAACGTAAGAACCGTAGGAACCATAGGAACCGGGTAGACCGTAACCGAAGCCGTAACCAGGATAACTCGCACGGTGATTGTTGTTGTTGTTATTGTTACGAAATTTGTTGCTGTTGTTATTGTTCTTGTTTTTGCTTTTGAGACCGCAGTAACCGTAGAAAGCATTATTATTGTTATTGTTATTGTTGTTGTTGTTGTTGTTAACGTTATTCCATCCGTTATTCCAACCGTTGCTGTTGTTGTTTATCCAACCGTTGTGGTTGTTGTTCTTACGGTTGTTGTTGTTGTTGTTGTTATTGGCACCGCCGAAAAAACCATTGTTGTTGTTGTTATTATTATTGGCACCGCCGAAGGGGCTGTTGTTGTTGTTGTTGTTGTTGTTGTTGCTGGGACGGGGAAAAGGATAAGGCCAGAAGGGGCTGTAGTTGTTGTTGTTGTTGTTATTGTTGTTGTTACGGTTGTTACGGTTGTTGTTGTTGTTGTTGTTGTTGCTGGGACGCGGAAAGGGATAAGGCCAAAAGGGGCTATAGTTGTTGTTGTTGTTGTTGTTATTGTTGTTACGGTTGTTTCGGTTGTTGTTGTTGTTGTTGTTGTTGCTGGGACGGTGAAAGGGATAATTCCAGAAGGGGCTATAGTTGTTGTTGTTGTTGTTGTTATTGTTGTTACGGTTGTTTCGGTTGTTGTTGTTGTTGTTGTTGTTGCTGGGACGGTGAAAGGGATAATTCCAGAAGGGGCTATAGTTGTTGTTGTTGTTGTTGTTATTGTTGTTACGGTTGTTTCGGTTGTTGTTGTTGTTGTTGTTGTTGCTGGGACGGTGAAAGGGATAATTCCAGAAGGGGCTATAGTTGTTGTTGTTGTTGTTGTTATTGTTGTTACGGTTGTTTCGGTTGTTGTTGTTGTTGTTGTTGTTGCTGGGACGGGCAAAGGGATAAGGCCAGAAGGGGCTGTAGTTGTTGTTGTTGTTGTTATTGTTGTTGTTCCTGTAACTGGGTTTGTCGTGGACGACCTTGGATTTTCTTAATGACTTATGCGAACCTATTTGTTTTGGGACGTGTTTCTCATTATTTGAAGAGCCCTACAATATAAGATTATAATATGAGTTCGAAATAATTTGACATTAAGTTGTTCACACACCAAATTTCGTGGATTGCTCAATTTATGGGTTTCTACAACTAGTAATCCATGGAGCAAAATAAACAAAATCCAGTTCCAGCTCATATTGGTTGTACTTGTAGATAGATATTCCCGAAATGTACTAAGCAACGTGTACTGATGAATATGCTATTTATCTGCACTTGTTACGGTATTTCACAATCCAATAAACTGAAACTAATTTAACAAGTAAGAAAGCTGCTCGCTACGAAATCCCCTGAGCCCTACTTCGAACGAATTATATTCCAAGAATGCTTCGTTTCGATTCTCCACGCGTAAGAAACTATACATACAAAAACACGCACACACACACTCACGCTAATCTACGCTTGTACGCCTGTATGTGTTGCGTTGCCGCGTGGGTTTTGCTGCCATAACTTATTTGATTAATAACTCTGTTTCTAGACGGACAATTCAGATTATGGTCATAACATTAATATCTATATGCCAAACCAAACTGTTTGTATTTTAGTAATTTCGATTTGTATTATATTTTGGATATCAGCCTACAGAGAATGAGCAAATTGCAGATTTGGGAATTTCAAACTATTTCTCCACAAAATTTGCAAAGAAAACGTACTTCGTATTTCGATTTGGCAAATGCACTCATATAAATGAAATATATCATTTTCTGAAGTAACTGTAAATATTTACACACTTGGGACTACAGCTTTTTGTTTTATTTATTTATTTATTTTTGTTTTTTTTTTTCAAATGATAGCCAATAATAGTATACATTTTATGGAAAATTCGAATATTATAAGTTGAAACATTTTAGAATTAATAATGGATTCATAACAAAATTAGGTCACGCGCTCAATTAAAACATTTTACTTTTGTTTTCAGCCAAAGTTAAAATATAAAACGTCCATTGCGCTATAGTCAGGGTGCGAGGCGATGTTGCGATCATTGTTGTTTTTCTTGATTACATTATATTTAAAGGGGCAATTTTTCTTGTTTTGGTTCAAAGCATTTTGCTTCTGTGAGTTGTTATTTGTATATGCTTTTGTAAGATGTAACTTTTGATTCAAATAAAACCTTATGCATTTATGCTTTTCTGGAATTAATTTAATTGTACGGTTGATCTCATCCACGCGGTTTTTCATTCGTTTCTCCAGATCTATTCGATGCTTGTTATATGTTTCAAATTTTCGAATGATTAATAATTTCCATGAATTTGGTTTATTCGATTTCTTTGCATTGATTAATTCATTCAACTGATTGAGGTATTCTCTATTGCCTTCGTAGTGCCCAATTTTAGAATTAATAAGATCAGATATTTTCTTTGTGATATTGATGTTGTTGTTGTTGTTGTTATTATTATTGTTATTGTTATTGTTATTGTTATTGTTATTGTTATTGTTATTGTTGTTATTGGAACTGTCGTTGCAATCGTAGTAGGAATCGTAGTTGTTGTTGTTATTAAAACCGAAGTTATAACCGTAGTTGTTGTTGTTGTTGGTGAATCCGAAATTGTAACCGTAGTTGTTGTTATTGTTGGTGTAACCGTAGTTGTAACCGTAGTTGTTGTAGGGGAAACCATAGTTGTTGTAGGGGAAACCATAGTTGTAACCGTAGTTATTGTTGTTGTTAGTGTAACCGTAGTTGTTGTTGTAACCGTAGTTGTTGTTGTTGTTGGTGTAACCGTAGTTGTTGTTGTTGTTGGTGTATCCATAGTTGTTGTTGTTGTTGTTGGTGTAACCGTAGTTGTTGTTGTTGTTCTTGGTGTAACCGTAGTTGTTGTTGTTGTTGTTGGTGTAACCGTAGTTGTTGTTGTTGTTGTTGGTGTAACCGTAGTTGTTGTTGTTGTTGGTGAAACCGTAGTTGTTATTATTATTATTATTATTATTGTTGTTGTTGTTATTGTTGTTGTAACCGCAGTTGGGGTTAAACATTTTATTATTGTTGTTGTTGTTAATGTTGTTGTTGGAACCTGCACTGTCGTTGTTGTTGTCGTTGTTGTGGGGACCGTCGCCGTCGTTGTTGTTGTCGTTGTTGTTGGTGCCCTTGTTATTGTTGTTGTTATTGTTGTTGGTACCCTTGTTATTGTTGTTGTTGTTATTGTTGCTGGGGCCATTGTTGTTGTTGTTATTATTGTTGTTGTTATTGTTATTGTTATTGTTGTTGGTGAAACCATTGTTATTGTTGTTATTGTTGTTATTATTATTGTTATTGTTATTGTTGTTGGTGAAACCATTGTTATTGTTGTTATTGTTGTTATTATTATTGTTATTGTTATTGTTGTTATTGTTATTATTGTTATTGTTGTTGTTGTTCTTAGGACCGTTGTTATTGTTGTTGTTGATGGTTTTGGGACCGTTGTTATTGTTGTTGTTGTTTTTGGGACCGTTGTTATTGTTGTTGTTGATGGTTTTGGGACCGTTGTTATTGTTGTTGTTGATGGTTTTGGGACCGTTGTTATTGTTGTTGTTGATGGTTTTGGGACCATTGTTATTGTTGTTGTTGTTTTTGGGACCGTTGTTATTGTTGTTGTTGATGGTTTTGGGACCGTTGTTATTGTTGTTGTTGATGGTTTTGGGACCGTTGTTATTGTTGTTGTTGTTTTTGGGACCGCCATCATTGTTATTGTTGTTGATGGTTATGGGACCATCGTCGTCATCGTTATTGTTGTTGTTGTTGTTTCTGAAATTTCTATTATTGTTAGGAAAGATCCCGTATTTCCCTAAAGACTTAAGCGAGCCTATATGTCTTGGCATGTATTTCTCATGTTTTGAAGATCGCTGCAAAATAAGATTTTATTATGTGTTCGCAATTATTTGATATAATTTGTTTACACACTAAATTTCGTGGATTGCTCAATTTATGGGTTTCTACAAATAGTAATCCATGGAGCAAAATAAACAAAATCCAGTTCCAGCTCATGTTGGCTGTACTTGTAGATAGATATTCCCGAAATGTACTAAGCACCGTGTACTGACGAATATGCTATTTATCTGCACTTGTTACGGTATTTCACAATCCAATAAACTGAAACTAATTTAAAATGGGGAACAAATTAATGTGAGCTTAATTCTCTCTAAGTCTCTTAGTCGGGTTGTTCGACTAGCAGATATCGTAAAACACAACCCTCTGCTTTTTAAATTATTTTCAAAACTTTTAAAATAGAATTCTCCCACATACTTTGAGCTCAAAGACATGTAAATTCAAGCTCATAAAAAAAAATAAATAAATAATAAATAAAATAAAAAAAGATAAAATAAAGTTACAATAAAATAGTAATAATAAATAAATAAATAAAATATAATCAATAAGTAATGTAACATTTATGAAGGGATCAAGAAACAAGTACGCACCTCTTAGTTGCGAGTTACCAATTGCATAATACTAATTCATTGCATTTCCCGATTTGCCATGCCTCCTCATTTAATAAACAAAGTATTTGGCCAATTAGCATGAGCACGTGGCCAGCTGCAAGCGTTTTTCTTACACATGCATACATACATACATATATGTATACAGATGTATGTACATACGTGTGCACACACACATCAAGTAAAAAAAGAAAGTGGTTTCGATGTTGAGTGCGATGCAAGTTGTGCTAGAATTACGTGGAGTTGAACCCCGCCGATTCTTTTATTTATTTATTACCCATTGAAAATGGGAAAGCAGGGTATAATTGTTTTGTGAAATTGTATGTAACAGGCAGATGGGGATAAAAATGGAAGATTCATTTTTAATGTTTTTTTTTTGCTAGAATTATAGATACGCAGATTTTGTAATTTTCAGATTATTTATGCCACGCCCCCTTCGCCACCAATTTGAAAAATGAAAAACGCATTTCAAATACTAGAGATTTGCAATTTGGAAAATAGATACATTTAGATACTCTTAATCTACTCTGAAAATTATGAATCATGAAGATCCCGTCTAGAAATGGGGAGTGCGCGCTCGTTACATTCGTAAAGAAGAAGAGTTTTTTTTTTTTTTTGCAGGGTTTAGGGTGTAGTCGAGTCTAGCCGTCTAGACTAGAGCCTTTTTACTTGTTTTCTCATAATACTTTCTGCATTTATCACGACGTGGAAGTGATTTGTATTTTCTGTTGATGACACTCAAAATATGTTCTACAATTTGCTCCAAAAATTTCGTTAAATTTTTGAAATTTTTGAATAGTCCGAGGCTTTTCTACATTTGCTTCTCTAATTGCATCAAGCAACGGGTATATTGTGTTCATAGTCCTGTCATCATCCTGTCTTAGAATTTATAAGTATATCCATTTGATCTACAATATATTCATGATCATGGTTAACTGTTTTTTTTTCTATTTTTTTTTTTAAGACCTCTGAAAATTTGAATGTTTTATGAGATTGAACTAATTTTTTGATATTAATGTGTTTACATTCAGCAATTCGTTGATTGCTCAATTTGTGGGTTTGTTCAGTTAGTATTCCAAGAAGCAAAATACAAATAATCCAGTTCCAGTCGTATTATGTTTACTTGTCGACTCTATACTAAACACCGTACACTAATGAACGTGCTTAACTAGTATATTTAAGTCTATTTAACTACACTTGTTACGGTATTTCACAATCTAATATTCTGAAACTAATTTAAAATGAGGAACAAAATAAATTGAGGTTCATTCATATATATATTTATTATTTATATTTATTACATATATGTAGCTTGAGAAATATTTACGTTCTCATATTTAGTTTACTCTTTTTTACATATCTCAAAGTGTTTGAATCAAATGGATTTTTGAAAATGGGTAAGCAGCATTTAGAAGTGGACTCGATATTAAGATTTCTTGAAACACTACAAATCTGTTGTTCCTTTAAAAAAAAAAACAAAAAAAAAAAAAAAAAAAAATAATGAATAATAATAATAATAATAATAATATAAATAAATAAAAATTAAAAATAAGTAAAATAAAACAAGTTGAGATTAGGGATCCCCTAGCTTTCCCAGCTACAAGACGGGTTGCCTCAGCTTTTTTTTTGTTGCTGAAATTTGAGAACGACAAATGGGATATGCTTACATATGGACGGACAGGTGCACGGACGGACGTTGCTATATTGATAAGGTATGCTTTATAGGGTTTGCCATGCCTTCATCTGCCCAGATTTTCCATTATCAATTGGTACAAGGTATAAGAATTATGAATTAAGTTAAATTAATAATTAAATAATAATAATATTAATAATAATAATAATAATAAGAATAGGTTACTCAAGACTTGTTCGCGATTTAAAATGTATTCAAATATTTTCTAATTTTTATCTTATTTTTGTAAAATAAATTTTTTCCCGATCTATATTTTAAAATATTATACAAACACAAATATGGAAGCAACTGAATTAAGATGTGTTAAAATATGTTGTTTACAAATAACTTTCACCAAGTTCACACACAAGAATTTATGTTTAATGGAATGTGTTCATCAGCGTCGTCTTGTTCATAATTTCTTCAAAATGTGTGAGAAACTTTTTGCAATTTGGCTAACAGGATGTGGGCTAAATTCCCAGATACTCCTGCCAATTAGACAGAAGTTTTTACTTGGCATTTAGAGAAATGTTGCCAAAAAAAAAAAAAAAATTAAATAAAATAAATAAAAATAATAATAATAATAATAATAAATAAAGTAAGCTCATAAAAACGCTTTGATTCAATTTTATGAAATGTTTGACGTTCGTGTCTGCTGACATTTTTAGTACATCCTTCATAACTGGCAGCCATTAAATGGCAGGCAAACGAGTTAGCTCTGGCAGAGGCACTCACATGCTGTGCTGGCTGTCTTTTAGCCAGGATTTCACTCGCTCCCCGTCTCTCTCTCTCTCTCTCTCTCTCTCTCTTTCTTTCTTTTTCGCACATGTGCATAACAATTACATAAACAATTACAAGGCAACGACAACAAACACTAATGACAGCCAAGCGCTGACAGAGCGAGGGAGAGAGTGGGAGAGTGAGATGGAGCAGCGGAACTGGAAGCAGAAGTAAAAGTCAGTCGGGAAAAATCAAATTTGTCAAGTGTTGAATTCATTGTTGTTGTTGTTGCTTTTGTTGTTGTTGTTGTTGTTGTGGCGCTGTAAACACAATAAAAATTACACTTAATTTGGCATTTAAGTGGCGACAACGAAGACAGCCAGGCCGGCAAATGTTTGCCTTTTGTTAGTCAGCCATATAAAATGGCATTGGGAGGCGTGGCCAGCCCACACACACACACACACACACACATGTGTTAAGTGTCATTGTGTAATGTGACATTTAAACAAAGGAGCGCGTGTGAAATGTGTTGATGGCTTTGTTGACATGTGAAAAGAAATGAAACTGAAAAAAAGGGGAGTGAGAGAGAGAGAGAGTGAGTGAGAGAGACGCAAAGTGAGAGAGTGCGCGCATAACAGCCAAAAAGTGCCCCTTGACGAAAGTCAAGTGGTTATAACTATAACACGAGCATAGAGAGTGCTTTGCTGGTGAAGGGAGAAGCTTGACACACACACACGCAAACAATTTGAGTTATTTCCATAAGCAGAGATCATTTGTCAGCTGCCAAACCAAGTGGGGACCGAAATCTGTGCTTTCCATTATGAAAACACTCAGCAGCGACAATAACAGCTGAATGCAAGCATATGGAAAGGGCTGCGTTAGGGATGGGGTAGATGCTCTCTCCCGAGTCCATCCTCCCCCTAGCTGCCTGCCTGCCTGTCTGACTGACTGACTGACTGGTCATAAAAATAAAATGCCTTTCGCTTCGCATCATCGTTTAATGGCTGGCAAGGGCGTTGCCTTATCTATACTGATTAGCAATTAGCACGTGTCTTTTTTGGGGGCCAAGCCACAGAAAGCCCGGCTAGCTAGCTTGGCGCTAACATTGAATTATTATGCTGAAGGTCAGCCACGTGGCCACAGTGGACAGCCAAGTGGCCCATCTGGCAGGCAGTCAGGCAAGCAATAAGGGCAACGGGAGCGAAAGGAGCGACGCGAGCGAAGGGAACCACGGGCCGTGTCCCGCATGGGACGAGATTAATGATGTGCCCGGCATGCCACAGGCGCTGGGCATTATTAGCGACGCTGCGCATGTGGCCGGCCTCCATCCATGGGACCCATGGGCTCGGTGTCTGGCTGTGTGCAGCCGCATAAATCAAGTAGATTATCAGGTAGCGATAGTCAGAGCCAAGGATTTGCATATGAAATTTAGTTGACAGCCACAAGCAGTTACGGATTTCGAGTTTTTGCGCTCCACTTGCGCGGCAAAGTGCGACAGTGAAATCTCCGTCTGGGACTAGGTAAAGATGCTCGTTTTTGTGTGAACCATTTTATTCTTATGGCCGTGTTATTCTCGTTTATCCTCTTAGCCAATTAGTTGGTAGTTTAATGAGAGAATATTATGTGTGTATGTGTGTGTGTGTGTGTGTGTGTGTGTGTGTGAGAGGGTGTTTCGGTCATTAGGGTTATAAATGTTGAATAGTGTGAATAAGTAAAAGAGATTTTACGTCTCAGTTGGTTTTGGCTCTTTACATAATGGGAGGCAAATTTGCTGAGGGGCTGTAGAAAATGCTAAAGAATTGAATATTACATGAAATTTGAATTTCATTTTAATAATTTATGTTGTGATGCAACTAACAGATTTTAAGTTAAATAGTTCTGCAAAAGTAACTTGAGCAAATAAATGTTGCTTATTTAAAACGAGCGCCAAACATATTTGGTGATCCAACTCCAGAGAACATAATTCGTTGAACAAGCGATTTAAGTTCAATAAAAATGGGTGAACGAACTTAAGAGAGCAAAAGTAGTTCTCGCTTTGAGCGAATAATCTTAGCATTTTCAAAAAGACCGCCGAATCGATGAACCAACTCAAGAGAACAGAACAGAAACGTATGTATATGTTGATCGAGCTCAAAAGAACTACACAAAGAGCGAACAATAGCGTGAACGTGATTTTGTATCAAATGAGCGAACGATCGAACTACTCACCGATTGTTGTTTTGCTCAGTTCGTTCGCTCAATCGAACCAACGCAGGTTCGATACAACATCGAACATATGTGAAAACACATGAGTGTAAACACTGGATTGAAAATTTTGGCGCGATTTAAATAAAATGTGCGGGAAAAGAATAATGTGCAAGGATTGATTAAAAGAATAACAATTAAGTTAGCATAAAAACTGCTATGCAAGCAGCAAAGCGAGTTTTGTCACCCAGTAAGGCTGACAATGTGCCGGCGACAAACAAAAAGTACAAAAAGCAGATTGATCTCGACGTGCAACCGCCGCCGCTTCCAACCGAACAGGAGAACTACGACTTTTTGTTAGACGACGACAATGACTTTGATGTGAGTGCATTAGATGCGGCGATTACTGCGAAGAGCATTGATCTGAGCAGTTGGCAACGCTGTGTAGTGCTGCAGGTGGAGCGTCTACCCAGGACACGGGATTTGGTGCTGCAATTGCGCAGTGATGAAGATTCGGATGCCAAAGCAGTTTGCCACTTGCAGACGCCATGGAATCAAACACCAGTGGAACAGGGTGATCTACTGTCGCTTCAAGCCCACTGGCAGCCCACACTGGCTGCCTATGTGATTAACAAGGAGCAGGGCCATTGTGTAATCCATCCTGATCTACTCATCTCGAGCACCTCAGTGACGGGCTCGCTCTTCTGCCGTCGAAAGGCCGTGCTGCAGGATCGTTTTCGTGGTGTTGACTCCACTAATGCGGTGGTGAGTGTGTTGCGGCATTCAATTCAGATCAGATTCAAATACCTCATCTTCTAGATGATCGTTGGCACCTTGGTGCATGAGCTGCTGCAAACGGTCTTATCGCAACGTCTGCGACAGAAGTCTGAAGTGGAGGATATACTGCAGCAAATGCTGCATAGCTCATCGTTAGCCCAGCAGCTCTATGCCGGCCAGCTGAATCGTGCTGAGATCGAGTTGCAACTGTATAAATTTGTTGCACCCATTGTTGACTTTGTGGCGCAATATGTGGAGGGCAAGCTGCCGTCCGTGCAGCCGGCGGATATGTATAAAGGTCGAATTGATCGTATACACGATATTGAGGAAAATCTATGGGTGCCGCAGCTGGGACTCAAGGGCAAGGTCGATGTCTCTGTGCACGTGCGTAACAAGAAGCAGCCAATTCCGTTGGAGCTGAAAACCGGGCGCGCCAGCTTCTCGATGGAGCACAAGGGTCAGTTGCTGCTCTATCAACTAATGCACTCGGCTCTGGGCCAGGAGACGCGCAGCGGCCTGTTGCTCTACCTGCGCGAAGGCATACTGCGTGAGGTGCACGAGGGACGCAATGAGCAACGTGATCTCATCCTGCTGCGCAACGATCTGGCGTATTATCTCACACGTGATGTGCAGCTGCCGGCGAGCAAGGAAACCATTTCACTGGCCGATCAGCCCGGCAAGCTGTTGCAGCCATTGCAGCTGCCCGAGCCCATTTCACATCACAGCGCTTGCGGCAATTGTGCCTATGCCACGCTCTGCTGCAGCTTTGCCAGCACAGATGCTCAACTGGAGTTGAGTGAATCGCATCCGTTACGTAGGCTAATGCCACAAGTCTTGGAGCATCTGAATCAGGCAGACTATGAGTATGTGTTCCATTGGTGTGGCCTGTTGGCACTGGAAGAGCAACAGGCGCGTCAATCACATCAGCTGCGTGCGCTTTGGACAGAGACACCTGCCAAGAGGCAGCAGCAGGGTCGCGCCATACAGCAGCTGCAATTGCCTAAGGATCATCGGGCGCTGCTA
Source organism: Drosophila buzzatii (assembly GCA_035045845.1). Taxonomy (NCBI): domain Eukaryota; kingdom Metazoa; phylum Arthropoda; class Insecta; order Diptera; family Drosophilidae; genus Drosophila; species Drosophila buzzatii. The sequence goes on from JAWNOS010000432.1 coordinate 157,280, forward strand.
GTAGATGGACGCTATGAGCAGAAATTGATTCTATCGGCGGATGCGGAGACTGAACTAAATTTAACGATCTGCGGCGTGAGTTGAAAATTGAGTTAACTTACTCGCTTAAAATAATAGCCTCATAATCCATTTCCAGTTCGAGCTGGGCGAATATGTCATTATTAGCTGCAGCTCGCGGCTGGCCATCGCAGCTGGCTATATAACAGCTTTGGAGCCGCGCAGCTTGTGCCTACAGCTGGAGCGTGATCTGGGCAAGCGTTATGCGCTGGAGCGCTTTATCATGGATAAGCATGAATCACAGAGCTTTGCCAGTTTCAATTTTACGAATCTGGCTCAGCTTTTAGCGTCCAGCGAACGTGCAGCTCAATTGCGCTCCATTGTGATAGGCCGGACTCGGCCAAAGCAACAAAAGGTTTTGCCACGCATCATTGGCAGCAAGGGCGGGCCCATGCTGCGCGCACTGAACAAGGTGCAGCAGGTGGCTGCTCTGCGTGCGCTCACCACCGACACCCATTTGCTGATCAAGGGACTGCCTGGCACGGGCAAAACTCAGACACTGGTGGCCATTGTGCGGCTGCTGCATCTGATGGAGCGCAGTGTGTTAATTACAGCCCAGACGCATTCCGCTGTCGATAATCTGCTGTTGCGTCTGCTGCCCTATAATCTGCCGTTGATGCGACTGGGTAACAGTGCCCGGATTCATCCGCAATTGCAAGAGATCAGCGAGTCACACTTGACGTCCGATTGTGAAACAGTTGAACAGTTGACAGCAGCCCTTCAGAGGCCTTGCATTGTGGGCGTCACCTGTCTGGGTGCGGGACATGCTCTGTTCCAGCATCGACAGTTCGACTATTGCATTGTGGACGAGGCCACCCAGGTGCTGCAGCCGGCGGTATTGCGTGCGTTAAGCCACTGCAGCCGTTTCCTGCTCGTTGGTGATCCGGAGCAGTTGCCGCCACTGGTACGTAGCCGAGAGGCGCGACTGCGCGGCGCTGACGAGAGTCTATTTCAGCGCTTAGATTGTGAGGAGGCCACAGCTGTGCTAACACTGCAGTATCGCATGAATCGCAGCATTACACGTCTGGCCAACCACTTGACCTATGGCCAGGCACTGCAATGCGCCAATGAACAGGTTGAGAACGCCAAACTGCAGTTGGAGCCGCCAGCCAAATGCTGTCTCTGGGTGCGACGCACATTACAAACGCATTTAGAGCAAGCTGTGCTCTTGTTGGACACCGATGATTGTGCCCAGCGCTGTCAGGAGTATGTTGACGGATCCAAACAGCTGGGCAATACCAGCGCCATCATTGAACAGCATTATGGCGAAGCCATTGAGCAAACAACAATGCAGCCAACTCAATTACAATCAGCTGCCCGTACGCGTCGTGTACCCAAGTACAGTAACTATTGCGAGGCGGCCATTGTATTGCATTTGTTGCGCCAACTGCTGGAGGCGGGCTACGATGCTGAACGCATTGGGGTCATTGCACCATATCGTGCTCAGGTGGAATTGCTGCGCAAGCTGGGCGAAAATCTTGCGGGTGTGGAATTCAATACAGTGGATCAATATCAGGGACGCGATAAGAATCTAATTATCTATAGTTGTACGAAAACGGGCAGCTCAACTGCCGATCAGAGTATGGAACGTTCGCGTGAGGCTGAAATCCTTGAGGATCAGCGTCGTTTAACTGTTGCCATTACACGTGCCAAGCACAAATTAATTTTACTGGGTGATATCAAGTGCTTGGAACGCTATACACCCTTTCAGAAACTATTCAATCATATTCCCGAACGCTGTCGGCTGAACTTGGCCGATGGCCGCATGGGTTTTAGTTGGCAGCAGCTACTCCACGAGTTGGAACAGCTCCAAGTTAGCAAGTGAGTAGAAAATATAGAGTAATATTTATTTGTTTTTTATTAAATATATATGAGCGATGCTCAACAAGATTTTAAATTATATTTTTAATTATTCATATGATAAGGGTAAATGGAAACTAAGAAATAGCTTGAGTAGTTTCCCGGAATTACTTTTATAATATTTTATTTATAATTATATTTAATTTATTAAAATGTATTGTAGAGTTGATAATGTTTAGCTTTCAGCTTTTAATTCGAATAGCTGAAGTTTTATACTCGCTCACGAACTGAAATATTAGTTTTATTTAATACTTATTTTGCTATTCTTACGTTTGTTTATTCATTTTTCCGTTTCTCTGTCATTTAGCTTTCATTGAAGCTAGACTTAAAGTTTTGTTAATATACCAAACGTCCTTTTTCCGAATATAAAATATAAAGTCTTGAAGTAATATAGGAAGTATAGAAAATAGCGCAATAAAATGTAAATATGCTACACCATTTAAATATAACTATCCAAAAATACTGTTCTGTTCAACTGAATAGGTTTTATATTTTTCAAAGTTGCCAAAAATTATACGCCTTCAACGGCAACGCCTATTTGATTTAAAATAAGTGTTATGCGTTTTATGCGTACTCCACAAATAAATATTAATCGTTTGAACCTTCGCGCTCTGACCAAGAGATAAACTGAAAACAATTAAGAATACTCCCGTCGAGATAGCTCGATTAGGAGATCTCTGAATTCGCTGCTTTGCCATGGGTTCGGGGTATAAAAAAGTCTCATTTGCTCTCGCTCTGCGCCTTCGGTTATTTTCGTTATTGTGTTCGGTTTTGTGTTGAACTATTCGTATATCGTTCTCTTGCCGAACATCGTTTACGATGCGATTGACGCTCACACACGGAATCGATTTGCTCAGCGAACATAACTCTCGCATACTTACTAATGCATACACAAAAGACTTTTTGCTTTATGAAACGATCGAAGCACTATCGGAGCGAAGAGAAACGTTTCGAGCCGATCGCGAACGAACTCGTTAAAAAAACGATGCAATCGGTTGCTCTCTAACTTGTTTGTGTGTGAGTCAAATACTTATATGTATTTGCAGACATTGAGAAACGATCAACAACGAGGGAGCTAGTCTACTAAGAGACAGTCTATTTACAGTGGCATCATGCAGCAACTAAAAGAGATGTCTACAAAATTATAATTCCAATTTGTGGTCTACAACAAAATTAGTCACTTAATTATAAACCATTTTTTAAAAATAATAAAAACTACAAAAATCAACATAATATAGTTCCACAGCTTATTTTAATCACTTACAAATATATCATTAAATAGCGAAAAATATTAATATTTGATATGATCATCCTATTGATCAACTATAATTTAGTGCCTTTTTGGCATATTTATGTCTATTGGGAAAATGTCATTAAGGAAACAAACTGTATCTTCCAAATTAACTTACACTTCCTCTACAATTATTTTTAAAAGAAATTCCATTTTTTCAGCACCCTGAGCGAGTATGCTCGTTGTTGTTTTTAGTTGTTAATATATAAGTACAGAAAACTAATAATTGTAATCTAAAAATCTTTAATATAAATTACGATCCAAATGATTCCCATATTTAAATGTGTAGTACATTTTTTTTTTTTTTTTTTTTTTAAATTTTAATTATACTATAAATATACTATACTATACTATACTATAATTATACTATACTATACTATACTATAAAAAAATTATGTTAAAGCTGCAATTTTTGTTGTCTAAATAACCCTGTTATTCAGACAACTGAAAATTCCAAACTAATGTGTGAATATTCAATTATTATCTAAGGCAAAGGCTTCAGTTGCTAAAGCTGCTTAAGTATAATAGTTTGTTAGCTCTTAACTGTATCAATTTTCGAATAAATGCAGAAAACAAAATAGACATTATATATGTATATTTTGACTGCTGCATGAGAGAGTGGTTGACTAAACTTGTGGCGGTTGTCAGGCAACCGAATAATGTTATCAAATTCGTAACTCTTCTTATCTGTGGCAAAGGCTTCAGTTGCCAAAGCTGTTGAAGTAGAATAGTTTGTTAGGTTTCAACTACATATGTATATCCTCCTGCGCATAAATACAGAGTATTATATAGAATTTAGCCTGCAGCAAGAGAAAAGGATTGACTAAGAAATACTCTTTTATTTTTGGCATACAAATTTAGCCAAGTCTGTAACAAAAATTTGAAATACAACTTTCTTTATATAAAAGAATTATGCTTTGCAAAATGAAAATAAATCAAAATAAATTTGTCCTTGTTGGCATTTCATTTTCTGTGTCACAAGCAATAAATATTATCTCGCTAAATTTATTTAGTCAACAGTTTTATGTTGTACCGAAGTTATTTTCCGGCATTGATGCGTCTTCACTGCATTCATTGTGTGCAGTGCTTGTTCATTTCTAGTAAACAAAGCAATTTATAGACAAGTATTGCTGCTATTTTAAGCTAACATAGTGAACCACTTAAGCGAAAGTCTTGCCATACTAGCATATATTTATGCATGTGTGTGTCTGTGTGAGTGAGTCTCTCTCTCGCTCTCTCTAACTCTATGTGTGCATGCTACCCATCCACATACACACACACACATACACATCGACGCACTCTAATCACACCCACTTCAATTCACTGCCAAGCTCGCACTCTTTTCTCTTTCTTTTGCACTTATGCATTCACTTCGTTGCACGCGTCGTCAATGCGCACAATGTGGGCGTCACTTAAGTGTGTGTGTGTGGGCGTGGCACTAAATGACGCTGAGTGCACATTGCCACAATTCTTGGGCAATTGTTGTAGTAGTTGAAGTTGTTGCTGCTGCTGCTGCTGCAGCTGCTGCTGCTGCTGCTGTTGGTGGCATAATTTACATAGCAGCAACACTTGAAACAAACCGTTGCATACAAAGGCCACACAACTAAGTTGAAGTGGTTTTGGAGCTTGGGCCAGAGACTCTGGATGGATGGGTGGGTGAGGGTGTTATAATGCTCTCTGCATGTTTTATGATTAGCGCAATTTAGTGCACTTCAAGATGCTTAACCATGGCGTATATGTAATGCCTAATTAGCGACAGAGCAAAAGTTTTTCATTGCAATACCAGCTTAACCGCAGGTCATACGAAAACCGCGAAATAGACGCGCACAGACAGTGTGAGGGAAACAACAACAGCAACAGTGCAACAGTGCAACTGTGCAGCAACGCCAACTCAATGGCCCAACTTCAAGCTACAAATTTGTTTGGCTTTCGGTTTTCACCAGATACCCACAGACGCCAGCGGCAACAGAACCGCAACAACAACAATAACAACAACAACAACAGCAGGACAGCTGCAATTGCAGTTGGATAGGTGAGCTGAGCGTGGGATGCAAAGCACGATAATTGACCTGCAAGCGAGCGAGTGCTAGCGTATCTACAAATGTGTGGTTGTGTGTGTGTGCGTGTGTGTGTGTGTGTGTGTTTTGGCCCTGCAACTGTGCAACAACTTTCGCTTTGATAAAGGACCTTGGCGTCAAGTCGAGTCCTTTCGGCGGCAACGAGGCATGACCCTTGCTCCATGCTCCATACTAAAACTATGCTGAATGGGAAGAACCCGTCGTGCACTCTGGCCAGGCAGCATACTAGATTTTAGTGCTTTAAAATCCAGGTAAAATATTTAAAAAGTGTGCGTGTGCGGCCACAAAATCAATTCACCTTCAAAATAAAGTGAAGTTTATTTTTAAAGAAGTTGTTAAAGGAAATGTTAGTAGATAAAAGAAAATGTTCTCTAAGTTAATCGAATTGTAATTAAAAGAGTTATCTGCTCTTTTTTTCTCTCTCTCTCTCTCTCTCTGTCTCTATGTGTATTTATCATAAATCTATCTGCTAAATTTACTCTTCTATCCATACGTCGGCTCATAAATCTATCTACAATATCTACTCTTTCTTTCTCAAATAATATATAAGAAATTAATTAATTTACTAGAAATCAAGAGAACTTCTTTTTTTTTCTTTTTTTTAAAGGAGCTCTTGAAGGATCTGGCAAGAGATATATTATTTGTTATTATAAAAACATAATGTGATATATAAATTTATTTAAATTTTTATTCACATTTATCATAAATCTATTTATAAGAAGTATTCTATAAAAAAAGAAAAATATATAAAAAATAATAAAATATATCGAATACTCTCTCCCGATTTGATTGACTTTGCATTTACATTTATCATTCTCGAAAAATATCTAAGAAATTAATTCATTTATCAGAATTCCAGAGAAAATTTTTTTTTTAAAGAGCTCTTGAAGGATCTGCCAAGATATATATTATTTGTTATTATAAAAACAAAATCTGATCTATCAATTTAATTACACGTTTATTTACATTTATCATAAATCTATTTACAAGAAGTATTCTATAAAAAAAAAGACAAATTTAATTAAACAAAATATATTGAATACTATTCTTTCTCAATTTGATTGACTTTGCATTCACATTTATCATAAACCTAACTACCAAAGCTACAACTCCATCATTCAAATAAAAGATATCTACGAAATTACCTTGCTTTAATTTAAGTAAACATATAATGCCTCTCATGACGACTTGCGTACCCGAGGCGAGAGAAGACATCAGTTTTGTGGCGAATGCGAATGCCGACAAAGTTTGGATTAAGGCATTTTGGCTAAGAGCATATCAAAAACAAAATAACCTGCCAAATGCTGCTTAGTAAAGAAATCTTCGAAAACAAAAGAATAATGTTGAAACAATAAAGAAGGAAAGCCATAGAAAACAACAACAAACATAGCGCACAACTCATTCAAGCGCATTAAGCGAAAATAAAGTTTATATTTTGTAAAAAAAAAGGAAATAAAATAAACCAAAGAACAACTTTGCTGCTGTGCGTGTGTCTGTGTGAATTCAAAAGGAAAAGCGAACTAGATAAAGTTGCCTGGCGATGGAAAAAGGTTCACTAAGCGATTGAAGCAAAAGGATTTGCTTTCGCAGTCCCAACAAAATTAGTCGGCCAATTTGCATAAGCAATAAAACAAAGCATACTTTTGTGCAAATACAAATATACCCAAAACGGGCACACTTGTTGGCCGGGGCGGCGTGTGCAATGCAATATGCTCAGATATTTGAGCTGATGTTAATCGTGACAGAGTTGTTTTTTTTTTGGCCACGAACAAAACATGATTTAGCACGATGTGTTCGTGATCGAAATTTCCAATTTCGATTTACTTTTGTATGGTTCAAACATATGAGCTAATATACAGGACATATTTGTATGGGGCGTATGCCATTTTAAAGGAGTATATTGGGTTTTGTATCAATTCATCCTACTGGCGAACTGTCTGCTAACTAGAGAATTTTTGTATATGTTCAAGAGTTATCAGAGATTTTTGATATGCCCAGAGATGTGACTAGTGATTTTTGAATCAAGTGAAATTTTCATTAATCGATTATTCGAATCATATGATTAAATTTAGCTGGGCGATTATAAATCGAAATTAATCGAACAAAAGTGGAAACAATCGATTAATCAAATGATTTTTATTTGTAAAATAAGTAGTAATTGTTTATTTAGTATTTTATATGATCGAGCAAAAAGTGACAAATATAATAGTTAATTATTAGTTATTAACTGTGGAATTCCTGAACAGTAGCTCGGTTTAGGGCGAAAATATTACTTCATAGTGATGTGATTATATGAGCAATTAATCGATTAACGTTTCAAGGCTGAAAAGATCTCACCCCTTGGATCTCAGAACTGACCTAAATTAAATTACACTTATAGCAATAAAGGCTTCTAGCCACCCCAATAGCTAAGGTATACTTATAAATGCGCTGTAGAGTTTAAGACAAAAGCTGCAATAAAAAAAAAAAAAAAAAAAAAAAAATGAATCGAAATGGATATTTGCGATACAATTAATTTACAATTCAAAGCAAAATAATCGATTAATGGACATTATATGATTAATCCTGCCATCACATCATGTGACTTAATTAACTTTTTCATTTATAGTACTTTTAATTTAGAATTTAGAATATTCGTGCTTTAATGAAGAACAACGAACATATAAATAATACATAGCTTAGCTGAAACTATCAAAAATATTCTAGTGGATATATGATAGACAATATTAGGTAGCAGCAGAAGGTATCTCAGTCTTCAAGTCCGAATGTTGGGACTCTCAGATCTTTGAGATGTATTACCTAGATGCCTAGACAAGCTGTTTGGGTAGGCAGTGAGGTAGTGGAAAAATGTACAATCTAAAATGATTTCTACACAATAATATTCTTATTTTTGAAGTGATACGGTATTCCAATAACCCCTTTGTGGACTTCGGCTCTATTAATTCTTTCAATTAAGTTTTCAAGTTAGTTGTTGCTATTGATCTCACAAAAATTAGCTATTTATAATATTTAGAAAATTTATATTAAAATTAGATTATGCTTATGACATCTGTGCGTCAATGTTGTTGACAATCATCTATGAGATTGAAGGAGTAAGTCTCTAACTAGGCTAACTCGCCTACGGTTGAGACTCCTAGGAGTTCGTTATATATTCAGTGTGTTTGGGAACCGCTTTAATATAGTAGAAATACTAAGCGCAAATATTGTTTCTATCATATGCCATAATTTTATGGAGTAGTTCATGGACTTTAACTTTTGGTATGAACTCTTGCTAACACATTTCAAACACACATAAAATATATATGTACGTAATTAATTATTCCATTAATTATATAAATTTTTTTTATATTTTTCTTTTTTTTTTTTTCATTGGGCTAGCCTCGTTTAATGGTTTACAATACACTTTTGAAAACTGAATAAAAGTGCTGCGAATTGGTTAACCGTTTGGCTTTTATTATGTATACAACTTGTAAATATCAAAGCAGTTGGGAAACTTTTATTTATATTTATTTTTATTTTTTGAATACTTTTGGCTTGTTTTTATGGAGCCATTTTATGAGGCGTAAAAATAACATTTAAATGTTAACACGCCATTTAAACGCAAATTTGCGAAACGCTTGCCTACTTTCGGGCGCCGCAAGAAAAAAGTGCACAAAAAATTGGGAGAAAACTGTAAACTGTGGCATACCAACAGGCGCCCAGCATGTGGTTTTTTCCGAGCTGCCAAATGGCAGCTGAGACGGCTGGGCGCACAAAAAAAAAACAACAAAAAACACCAAAAAACTTGCCCCAAATTTATTGACGAAAACAAAGTCAAGTGCCGAGAAACCCTAACTCGAGGCTACAGCTGAGATTGCAGCGATTCTGTGGGTACTTGCTCTATGTGGGTACTCCATGTGTTTACGAGCTATGATAAGCTAAGCTGAAGCGGCGAAAGCAGCAGCAGCAGCAGCAGCAGCAGCAGCAGAAGCAACAACATTGGCGGCAACCCGACTAGCGCCATTAAGTATGCTACACGTTGCGCACTCACTGCAATGTTGTCGCCGGCGACCACAGAAACAGAGCCAACTATAAATCTATCATGTTTACGCTGAGCTTGACGAGCATGTTCCCGCAGTTTCTCAGATGGCCAGACAGTAAAGATGGCCGCAACCCCCATGCTGGAAGGCAACGAGAGCCGCACAGTTGAGCACAATTTGTTTATGCAAGTCTGAGGCTGTGAGCGAATAAACGTTGCTTGAATTATGGCTTTGTTTATCCCAAGTCGTACACACAAAGAACAAAAATAAAAATTTGCCAAACACCCAACACAGCCCTCGGCCAGCCCAGCCCAGTCCTGCTCAGCATAGACCTTAACAGAACCCACACTCTCAAGGGTTCCCAACTTTTCGCTAACACAAATGGCACAAAAAAAAAAAAAACTTTCTCACACATTGCAACGTGCTGAATTTCCTTTGCAAAGATGGGGGCGTGATATGTTATGGCATCATAACAATTGATTTTATTTTTCTTACTTATTGATATCTCATGTGTTATTCAGCAAAGAGATTCGAGACGAGCAAGAGAAAGCTAAAGCTGTGCACATCTTATCGCCAATTGGTACAAAGTTCGGTTTTATGTGCCTGCCCCACATTGTCCCCAAAACAATAGTTTCCTTAAATGTCATCATATAAATTTTTATTAGCATTTGGACACACGCGTACTTTAAATAAACCAAAATTTATATTCATGCCACTTATAGTATTATATGAGCTCTTAACTTAGCGCGCCAAGCCTTTTATGGAGCAACTATAGGCACAGTCAGCAGACTCAGTTTATTGTTAAATATAAAGTATACACTACGCTACAATAATTTGTTTTATTTTTTGCATAGTTGGTAATTTTGCTCAACTCATAAAAAATGTATAATACTAATAATAATATTTTGTACACATATAATATGTGTGTCTATAATATTTAATGTTTTATTTCAATCATAGTAAACGTAAAATAAAACAAAAAAATAGTTAAAGCTCTAATAAAAGGTTGTAGATGAGCGTAAAATAATTTTGGTATTTGGTGAAATACTTAGAGATTTATAGTCATGTTAACTTTTAGCCTAATTTATTTAAATGAATTAATAAAATATTTTTTATATTCAAAATAAAATTAAAAAACAAATTTTGTCAAACAAAAGCTTTTTTCCCTCGTATATAAATTAATAAATTAAATGAAAAAAAATAATACAAATTTGTGTTATGTAATTTTAATGAAAGTTTAAGTTCATTAATTGAATCTCGCTTCTTTTTTTTTTTTGAGTAAAAATAATTTGGCAAATATTAATATATGTAAATTAAGATTTCTCCCAATTATTCTCTGTGACTTTAATTAAAATAATTCAATATTTTTTTTTATTTTATTTTTTTTTTTTAGATTTCCTTCTATTTCTACATAAATTCTATGAAATTCTATGTTAGCTAGTGTAATCTTAAATTAGCTGCAGTCAATATCAATAAGTTCGCATTGACAATTGTTTACATTTTCATTGGCAACTCATTTGCATACTATTTTATTCTCGGACAAACTTGTTGCGTGCCCATAGAATATTTTGGACATAACATAGCGAACCCCAATCGACATTTATTCCTTCCGCTTCCCGTGCGCGTGGAGGGCGGAAAGAAAACTTCTTGGCTTATTGATTTCGCAGCCTTTCTGCAAATACTTTGTTTGACACTTGCAACTGGCAGTTTGACATGCCGCAAAAAGTTCGTTTTGGTATATTTATGAAAATGTTTTTGACACGTTTTTAATAAGGTTGTTCACGTTGTTGTTCCTGTTGATTATTTGTTGTCGTTGTTTGTTGTTTTTTATTTATTCGCTCTTTTTAGCTGTGCTGTTGCTGTTGCTGCTGCTGCTGCTATTGCGCCTTGTCTACCTGAGCTTCGTGCAACATTTGCAACGCCTGCTTTTGACAATTTGTGTTGTTAATTTAATTAAATTCGGCGTTCATGAGTGTTACGATTGGCGCTCCATAGAGACCACTTGTCTGTGTGGCAGCCAAGTTTGTGCTTTGCGAGTTTTACAACAACTTTATCAACTCTCAAGCGCTGCAAAGTGAACAGCTATCAGTTTGAGGGACAAGAACGTCAAGAACAACGATAACCCAGTTGCCTGTCAATTACGATGAAGAAAACAGCTAAAAATACTATATACATACATATTTAATGAATTTGTAAGATATTTTGTGGGCATCAAGTTTAACTGACGTTAAACAAAGATGAAAAACGAAACAAGTGCGTTCGGGTGACAGCGACTGCATAATACTTGCTGATGGTCCAAAAACACTTAAATACTTTTAGTAAATCTCAAGAGAGAGAGAGAGAGAGAGAGAGAGAGAGAGAGACAGAGAGAGACAGAGAGAGAGAGAGCGAGAGAGAGAGAGAGAGCGAGAGAGAGAGAGAGAATTTGCAGCAATTTAACTATAAAATTTGAGAGATGTGGGCTTATAAGATATAATTTTATCTGATTTTCCAAGCTCGCGGGAAGTATAAATATTGTGATTTATAAATAATTTTACATGCGATTTGTATTGCTAATTTTTAATTTTTTTTATATGATTAAATTAAAAAAAAACAAGTAAGAAGGCTCTAGTCGAGACGGCTCGACTACGAAATCCCCTGAACCCTGCAAAAGCGCGAGCTCTGCTAACCGCGCAGTTGCTGCCGTGGCTTGGGGGTGGGTTGGCCTATATTTTGAACACTTATAACTCCATTTCTAGATGCATGATCCTGATGAAATTTTCAGAGTAGATTAAGAATATCTAAATGTATCTATGTGCCAAATTTCAAGTCTCTAGTATTTGAAATGCGTTTTTTGCAAATTGGGGGCGAAGGGGGCGTGGCATCCAAAATCTGAAAATTACATAATCTGCGTATTCATAATATCTATCTAAATATGCAAATACGAAGTCTTTAGCTAAAACGGTGTAGAAGCTATGCTCAAAAAACCAAAAAAATTGAAACGAATTTTCGATTTTTTATCGATAATTTGGAAATGGGATGAGTTATCGAAAAAACAAAATAAACTCGTACTGCGTAGCTAACATACGAGTGTTCATGTGAAATTTCAGCTCTCTAGCTCTTGTAGTTTCCGAAATCTCGACGTTCATACGGACGGACGGACGGACGGACGGACGGACGGACGGACGGACGGACGGACGGACGGACGGACGGACGGACGGACGGACGGACGGACGGACGGACAGACGGACAGGGCTCAATCAACTTATTTTTTTATGCTGATCAAGAATATATATACTTTATGGGGTCTGCGGCGTCTCCTTCTGCCTGTTACATACATTTTCACAAAACCATTATACCCTGAATTCCCATTTTCAATGGGTTCAGGGTATAAAAAATGATTAGATTAATGCTAAATGTTGCAGCACTCTCGCTTCAAGTAAAAATATTTAAAAACAAATCTTAAAATCTGTAAATGAATTAAAATATATTAAATTAATTTCTTTTATTATTTTTATATTATTTTTGCTATTTTTTATGCAGTTTTTATTTAAAATATTATTTATGATATTATTATTATTATTATTAAAAATTTATATATTAATATTAAAAAATTATTTAAAAACATTTAATTTTAATTTTATTGTAACTAATTTTAATTAATTCTCCTGCAGTAAAGCGCAGGGCGATTCAATCATAATCTTGATAAAGAGAACTTAAGCTCTATAAATAAATCATAGTCTTAATCATAGCTTAGACTATCTATTGTATTCGTTACATTATTTACATTTTTATTGTAATTATAAATTCTGTTAAAATTATTACTTGCTATATGTGTGTTTGTGATGGTTTAGTAAAATAATTTAAATAAATTATATTCACTGTTCACTCTGATTGAATAACATGTAAATCTGTTCTGGTTGAAATTGAGAAATACCAAATTGAATTTGATTGTCAGTTATTTGCAATTAAAACAAAGCTGGCAGGTGGCAATGCTTTGATATTTAGCAAATGCAGCAATCAAATAGCATTTACAATCATTCTTTAGTAGACGTCCACTATGCCCAAATGACCTGAGAAGCCAATCAATATAAATAAACTTTAAACTTTACGTTTGCCGAAGGAAAACGCAAAACGAACTTTTGGCCTAGCGCACACAACAATAACAAACAAGCAAAAAAAAAAAAAAAAAGATTTCTGCCAAATAAACTTGAAGGCAAACCAAACAGAAAATGGCATAAAAATAAAATCAAATAAACCGAAAGAAAAGTTCAAATAAAATGTGATTATACGTCGAGTGTGTGGTAGTATGTGTCTGTGTCTGCACTGTCCGGCACACAAAAACGTGCCCAAATATATAAGTGAACTAGCTGTTGAAATCTCAGACTCCTGGTTAGTTGCATTCAAAGCAACAACAACCACAGTGACGGCAACAGCAACAGCAACAGCAACAGCAACAGCAACAGCAGCAGCAGCAGCAGCAACAATGGTATATGCGAAATGTAGAAAAATTCATTTTCACTGGCAAAAAAAACGCATATGAACAGGAAAAAATAGCGATAACTCAAATTGAATGCCAATAAAGTAACATATGCGGCCCTCCAACTAACTCACACACACACATAGCAATACAACTCTGCGTATACGTAACAGTAACTAGCAAGGCGTTGGCTGAAGGACACGCCATGGGCAACGTGAGGCGCCCCTCCGGAAGTTGGCAACGCAAATAAAAAAAATAAAAAAAAAATAGAAAGAAAAACGTAAGAAGCAAACTGAATTCAAGCGCCGAGAGCAAAACTAACGAGCTTCGTTGTATTTAGCACAGGCATCTCCAATGGCCCCAAAAGTAATGCCAATCTAAAATAATACAATGTGTAGCATGTGTTAGCCTTGCGGAGGCGACGCAGCATAGATGGGCGCCGTCCATAGCGATAACGAAGTGCCACGAAACAAATGTATTACACACAGAAAAAAAAAAGCATAATAATAATAATAATGAAATAAAAAAAGAAGAAATGTAAGAAAAAACATCAGCTCACACTGTATGTGGGTGGGTCGTTCATTTCTTCTTCTTTTCCTTTTTTTTTGGGTAGGTCACATCAGCTTACCAGATGGGGACTGTCAACAACGTTTCGTTGACAACTATTGACACTAACATGATATTACTTATGCATAAAGCCGTAAAGCATGGGCATGCAGCCTGAGCATGAATGATGATGTTATGAGCGAGGTCTGTTCCCAAAGTTGCAAAGAGAATATGGCTTAATAATTAACAAAGTCAAATTAGAATACTTTTCAGCTTTAAATTGAAAGATATTAAAAAAAAACAACATATTTTTCAATAATTCTGCAAGCAATTTTAAAATGTTATGCTTCGCATTGACCTGCTCCATTTTCTATTTATATGAGCTCTCCTATTATATTTATAATATAATTAAACATAAACATTTCTTTGTATCAAATTTCTTCGTTTTAATTACGTCTTATATTATATTAAATTTATTTAATATATCTATTAAATATATTTAAAATATATTATAATTTTTTGTATTATATTCAATATATTATAAATTTATTAATTTAACTATTAATTATATTGCAAATTTTATTATTATTATAACGAGTTTGTATTAAAATCCGTGTTTTTTTTAGCTTTATCTTTTATTAAATTATTAGTTTAATATAATAGAATTTTTGCTTAGCATATATTATAATTAAAATATATATTCAAGCATGTTACTAATTTCTTAAATTAAATATGTTAAACATTTCATAAATTTAAAAAAAAATTAATTCGTTTTTTTTGGCTTTTTATTAAATTATTAATTTCTATTTAATATTTTCCATGATTTTTAATTAAATATAATTTTTTTGAGCGTAATATTAAGAGTCATTAAAGCGTAAAATGTGCCTTTTAGCTTTTTAATTAAACGAGTTTTGCTACATGTTCTATCTATAAATGAAGCTATTTCATGTCCCATCGATTCGAACCCATCTCGTCACTTAAAACGGAAAAAAATAAATAAAAATAGCTATATATAAACACACATACGCATATAAAAATACTTACAAACATGTTCATGCCGTTGGCTTTGCTTTCTGTGTGCGGCTTTTGTTATTTTTGCATACGTTATGCATATTTTGTACAATTTTTCATTTTGCATACAATTTTTTTTTCCTCTCTGAAGAAATTGAAAATGTTGCTGGCCAACTGAAGCTATAGAAGGCTGTTTGGGCGAAGACCTTTGCCTTTTGTTGTCCAGCTTCGAGCTGGGCTGCGACTGTGACTACGAGTTTATATTAACACTTCGACATTTTTTGGGCATTATCATAAGCTATGTTTGCTAGTGATTGTTCGCCTCAGCATTTATTGTCCCCTTGGCTGCTGGCAGGTCAATTTTCGTGAATATTTGTTGAAAATTCTATCACATATTTGGAATTTAGCTTGGACAGCACTTTTAGCCATTTACCTGAAGGCAATTTCATGTGTGTTTATTTTCTGCATATTTCATGCATAGTATTATTATTATATATATTTTTTTTTTCGTTCTTCCATCAAATATTTTATGTTTATTTTATGGTCAAGCTCTGCACTTCGAAACACTCAACAAATATTTTTCTGCTGCTTAAGTTATTCAAAAAAGATTGAAGTGCATAATTTTTCAAACATTTTGTTCGTTCCAAAACCCATTGCAATTTCTTGAATATTAATGTTTAATTTAAGGCACAACTTTAAGCTAGACTAAGCTCTAGAGTTTGTAAAGATTTGATGGATGAGCTGCACTGACATGGTTATAATCATGTATATATATACATCATTTTTTGTATATTTGATATTTGCAATTAACTCAAATTAAAACAACATCTTCTGTTACCCTTCTTTTGATTGTTTTCCATTTATTATTTTGCATCATTTAAATCACTTTTTTAAAATTTGTTTTTAATTTATTTGTATTTGTTGAGGCATGCTGAGCACACAAACACCTCTTTTATAAAAAAAACACACCCACTCACGCCCATCTGTCCCTTCATTAATATGCCATAATATTTAAGTACGAAACCTGTTCAGTTAACAACTGTGCTGAACAGAGAAGTCCATTTGCCTCAGTCTATGATATGAGACAGGCTTTCACTTTCGCTTTGGGGCGTACACAAATACGCGACTGCCACGCGTCAGTCATTAAATTAGAAATCCGGGAACACTCTCAACCCCAACGTGGCTTTTGAACTTTACAAGCAGTTGCCGCAGCATGCGCTTACGTTTTTTATTTTATTTTTTTTTGTTTTTTATTTTTTTTTTTTGTGAGAAGTCGCACAGCTGCTGTGTGGTGGGCGACATGTAAACAACTCGAGATTCAACTTCAGCTCCAGCATCAACTCCATTCAGCACTGGCTGCAACAAAGTTTTGTCATGAGAACGCCGTCGCCTAATTAATACAAAATCTACACATATTTATTACGGAAATTGACAATTATACAGTTTAACCGTTTGTTTCACGGATATTGAAATTAAATATTTGGGGATTATCCGAATCGTTAAAATCGTAAACAGACATCGTTCCGTCTTGCAAGTTCGTCACCGTATAGAATCGTATAGCATCAAAAGTAAAGCAAAACAATTTTCCTGACGGAATTGGGGCCATAACCAAGGAAAGAGTACTTTTCTTTTTCACACTGCTGGCTTGCTATAAAAGAATAAAATTTAAATAATGCAATTAAATTAGTTAAAATTGGAATACAAGAATAGATATATAACAAGTAAGTAGGCTCTAGTCGAGTCGGCTCGACTACGAGATACCCTGAACCATGAAAAAAAAAAAACATACTCTTCTTATAAGAGCGTGGGTTGGGGCATTTCTAGATGGACGATCTTCACGAAACTTTAGGAATATATTAATAGCATTCAATTGTGTCTATAAACATTTTCACAAAACCATTTACCTTAATTCTCATTTTCAATGGGTTCAGGGTATGAAAATATAGTTGATAATATTTAAATAAATTTAGAACCTTCTCAAATTAGATGCCAGTCAATGACAAGGTTTTAACTTACAATAATCAGCCGTTTGTCCATCAGCAGGTCTACACTTTCATCAACCAATTTATAACCAGATGGCAACCGTATATCTATGTTAGTGCCAATATACTCTTTCCGATTCCTCTTAAAGCGCTGCAAACAAAATTTGATTTCCTTTGTGTTAATGAAATTTATATACCCATAGTATAAATTAATATTAGAATTATTTCCAACATATTTATAGCCGCAGCGTATAACAAGGTCTCCTTTGCCCTCGGCTACGTAAGTAACGGTTGAGTTTAATGGGTGCAACTCTATATGTTGCTCTTTCCATTCATTTGTAGTATTGATCAGTACTGTATAATCATTTATCGTTGAATTCATGAAGATCTTTAGCTTTATGTTTGATTCCAAAGATTTCCGAGATTTTAAATAATCGTAAAAGGCCTGCTCTGCAATATAGCATTCATAACAATGGATTGTACTGAGTGGACCATGAAGATTGTGCGTTATCCACTCGAAAATTTCAGCTTGCTGTTCAATGTTTCCTAGAGTCACTTTCCTTGATAATATATGCCCAGCAGTTTCAAGTTCACGTCGATAGTCTACCCAGCTGATGTTTTCATCCGGAATTTTCCATTCAACTGGGTTAAGTCCGCGTTTAGCCTCCAAATAGTAGTCATATTTTTGCTCCATAACATAAGTAACAAATGCATGTGGCTGTTTTAGATTGATCAGACGCTTCGACTCTTGCAAAGTCTTTATTATCTCGATATTTAGCTCCACAGACGATAAATTTCGTCGGCCAGGTCCAAAGCAAACCTCTCGGATTTCTCCGTAACTTCCACGATTGTGAATCACGAATTGCTCACTATTTTTTATCAATCTATCCTCATAAATAATCGATGGAAATTTCTCCAACTTAAGCAATAATAATACCGCATATGCTGTCAACCAAATTGAAGTACAGCTTGTCTTCTCATTTTCTGCATATAATTGATATCCTCCATTGTCCATACGTAGACGCATCATTGATTGGAAACCAGAACTTAATTCATCCATCAGAAACTTCTTAAAGTCCGGTGAACACCATGTGAAATCCTTTATATAATCGTACAGTAAATATATAGACAGCAGCTTGCTGATCATTTGCTCGGCATTATCCGTCTCATCTATTAATTTAATATTTTGCATTGTCGGTACAACCAAGTCTCCACTTAGATAGCACCCGATGCCCTCTTTGCTTGGTAGATGGTGTAGCTTTATGCTATCCTTAATAGTTTGGTTTCGGAGTGTTAATATTTGGTGTTTAAAGAATTGTTTGCTTCTCAGATTAATATCTTCTAGAACATAAATATCTCGAGTAAAATCAAAGACTGCAACTTCTGAAATTATGTTAAAATGCAGTTTGCATTTTCCAACCTTAAGGGCGCGTATATAATATTTGATTGATGTTGTCGAATTGGGCGCTATGATCGCCAATTTGTCTTCATCTTCTTTTCTATACATTTTGCCTTTCTCCACCTGAAAGCATCTACTTTTCAAAAGTCGTATGTTGGCTTCTAACCCTGTATTATACCAGCTAGAAACCACCACAGTAATTTCCAATTGTTCCCCTAATGCGAGAGTAAGGCAGAAGGAGATAAAAAAAATATATATATATATATATCTTAAACAGTTTTAAGAATTTGTATAATTGAGTATAATGCCTACCAGGATGTATGCTATAAGGCAGTTTTACAGAGTAATAAAGCTCGCTGGCGGTTTTTACGTATGTAAATGGTTTAGGCGCTAAAAATGATAGTCCCTTAAGAGGATGCACTGAAAATGCGCTTATTCTCCAGTTAATAAGTGCTTTTGGCACAAATGCATGCCATGACGACCACTCGGTTTGTGTACTATATTGAGTTCGAAATTAGACTCCATTGTGTATACAGTTTTTAATGTAGCCGAACTTACTGTTTTATACTGTCATATATCCAAACATCGTTATATGTTCTTTCCGTCGTTGGTACATCACAACATTTATAATATGAATTTGCGGGTTTTTTATATAAATTTGTTATTTTATTAAAAACTACCCCATTTATATTTGTGGTTTTAAAGGGCTCCACTTCTTTTATCAATTTAATTGCTAAAAATATTAAAATAAAAAAAATAATGATAAAAAATAAAACAACTAAGAATGTTTGCTGTCGGGTGCAACCGACTGCATAATACTCATTCATGGTCCGTAAAGACCAAAAATATTTCTGCTATAGAAGTAAGGATCTATGATCCATTTTATACAGTTTTCCATAATATTTTTAGAACGAGTCTACAATAAAGTAATTGAAATATTTTAGTAATTAGGATCTAAAAACATTAAATTATTAGCAGATATTTCGCTCATATAGTATTGATTTTTGGTTGCAAACTTGATTATATTTTTAAAATTTCAAATTTTGATACCGGAGACATATGCCAGTCAATCATAGTCTACCACAGTCATCATCGAGTGCACAGTCCAAATTTTAAGTCTATAGAC
The DNA here is from genome assembly GCA_035045845.1 of Drosophila buzzatii. Taxonomy (NCBI): domain Eukaryota; kingdom Metazoa; phylum Arthropoda; class Insecta; order Diptera; family Drosophilidae; genus Drosophila; species Drosophila buzzatii. Next base: position 177,108 of record JAWNOS010000432.1, read on the forward strand.
TTAGCAACGGCGAAACAACAAACAGACACTTCATGAATGAGTATATATAAAATGAGTATATATAAAAAAATAAAAAATAGAATCGCTTTTAAAATTACTTTCATTTGTGCTCGAAATATCGACGACATTGCTCAAAATAATGAATCCCGATTGCAAAATTTGCTGTTTTTCATTTAGTATAACTTCAGAGGACGTCATGGGTACTTTTATAAAATCATAATAGTCTGGACGAAAATCATTATCTATATTTTCATCAGTAGCAAAAAAACGATCATCCAAAATAGTAAGACCAACATAGGAATCGGGTATGGATTTGACATTGAACACGATCTCAATGCCAGGTGGTAAAGTTGTGGGTAGGTCAACAAAGACCTATAAAGCACAGAATTTAATGAAATATTCATTTCATTGGTTTAATTGTATACTTACACCGTCGTGATGTGATACTTGCAAATCAAAAATTATTGAATGTGTGATCAAATTTTTTGTCGGAATGTCCACGTAGTAGAAAATAACATGAGAAACTGGCCACATTTGTGGTTTGATCTCCACTTGGATTTTAAATTTTTTTCCTGACTGATCTGGAATTACTTTTTCAGAATCTAATATTCTGTGATTGTGCACAATCATAGCTATTGCATATTCAATCTTATGTTGTACATCAATATATACAAACTGTGTGTTGTTCATTGTTTTACCAACATTCTCAAGTGTTCTGCAAGTCACGAGATCATTGACAGTTTTTTTTATTTGTTATTAAAGAATTTTTTAAAGAAATTTGTATTTTTGTTAATGTTAATCATAATAATACTTACGAATTTACTTTAGTGCCATTGCCGTCTTTAGTGTCATGGATTATCCTCTTATCTGTCCATATTGTTACCATACGGGTTAACTTTTGATCTTGATTGGTAAACCTTTCGAAAATATTTGCTGTTATTTGTAGATTGCCCCCACTTACTTTATGTAGGTCTCGTTTGAATTGCTTAAGATCAATTTTGATAATTGCTTCGCCATGTACTATTTGGCTCTCAATCTTTACGCGATTCACCGGCTCTGCCGTTAAATTTCCAGTATATAGTGCAATATCAAGAGTAACATTGCCATCGAATGGGCCATCAATTGCGTGTATTGCATTCACCGTTACTTCAAATGAGCCATCAGGTAAAAATAATTCATCTGGAGTTTTCAAATTTATTTTCATCTTAGATAATGCATACTTTGCGACAAATATATGAGAGCATTGCTCAATAACATTATGCGCATTTCTTCCACAAATACGCCAACGACCAAAGTTCACATGTGTACTGAGTCGCAAGTCACCTTCGAATATTCCATTATTTATAGTAAGTTGCCTGAAACCCTTAACATGATAACCTTTAGCGTCCTCAATCCATATCACTGTATTCGCAGGCGGTTTCACCGGAAGCATTTTCTCATTGTGAAAAAAGACGCGAAATTGTAACAATTGTCCGGCATGATATAACACTTTTGGTGTTTGTACTTTAATATAGTTTTCAAAGTTATTCGCCTCTATTATTGTTGAATTCTTTATATAACATCCCTTTTCGGTCGTTAGTTCTATCCAATAAATGCCTAAATTTAAACTGGGAACTTTAAATACATACCAAGTGGTTGGAAAGTATGGAGTCAGAGTAAATTGAATGCTCAAATTGATATTGGGACCGCGCAGACGCACATGATAGATAGATAAATGTGGGCAATTAAATAAGCTCAGAGCTACTGTATAAGGTTGATGTGAAGCGATGACATTGGGCGCCAAGAAGTTATAGTAACTGTTGCAATATTATTAAAGAATACAATAAATTATGTAATATTATGCAGTGTTCAACATGTAACTGAGTAATTGTTAGAGTTAGTAATAATATTTAGTAACTGAGCAAATAACTCAAGAGCTACTTCAACCGCTATATACCTTCACATTTACATGCATACATTGATACTTACGTTCGCTGTTGATGTGTTACATACATACGAATATATACCTAAGACTTTTTGCTTCGTAAAACTCAATCATCCGGTCATGGAAAAACCAGATTGAAAAAATAAGTATGAAAGTATAAGTCAAGACTTCTACTACTGCTATATAATCTATTACATATATATATATGAATATATGTATATATAACTCAACGAATCAATGAACTGAAACTTACATTAATTTGTTCCCCATTTTAAATTAGCTTCAGCCTATTCGTTTGGGAAATACCGTAACCAGTGTAGTTAAATATCATATTCACTAGTGCGTGGTGTTTAGTATACTTCGAGTCTGTCTACAAGTAAACCTGAGATGCGTTGGAACTCGATTTTGTTTATTTTGATCCATGGAATACTAGTTGTACAAACCCAAAAGTTGAGGAATCCACAAGTGTGTAAACAAATTAATGTGAAATTAGTGCGTACTCATAATATAATCCTAATTTTAGCGATCGTCAAAACATGCGAAATATATTCTAAAAAAAAGAGATGCCCTTATTAAGAATCAATTCGGGCACCACAAAAACAATAATGAATATTTAGAGTTCTTCAGTGAATTAGTCATAACGAGGAAATCGGGAGTGCCACTTTCTGTAAAAGAATTCGTTATTGACAAATTTCAAACATACAATGACCGACGATTAACTCTGGAAGAACAGATGGAAAACCGTGTGAGTGACATCAACTTTCGAATCGGATCAAATCAATTAGGAGAAAAATGTGTGATGTTTTATGCGAACCAAAGGTCGATTCTTTTAAAATCATATACAAGGAAAAACTCCGTCAAGCAAAAAGTTTTACTTGCAAATAGCAAAAATTGCCCATTTGACAACAGCAACAATAATGAATATAACAACAGAGATTTGAACAAAGAAGACAATGCCATCAATGCCAAAATGGAAACACTTATAATTACTAAAAATGGATACTACAAAAGTAACAGCGAATATTGGAATTACTTGAGAGAATTAATCATATCAATGAAATCGGGAAAGTCAAATGAAGAGAAGTTACTCGCCATTGAAAAATTTGAAATATTTGACGGCCTACGATTGGATCTGGAGGAACGGATGGTGGACCGTGTGGGTGACATCAATTTTATATTGGAATCACTTCCACCTAAGGATAAATGCATGAGGTTTTATTTGAAACAAAAGATGAGTATTGAAAAATCATATTTAAAAGAAAACTCAGTGAAGATGGAGGTTTTAAGGGAAAATTCAGAACCTTGCCCGTTTAGTGATGACAATAACAACATAATGTCCACAACAATTGCAACAACTACAACAACAACTACAACAACAACTACAACATCAACTACAACAACAGTTACGCCAATGAAAACGGTATATGAATCGAAATACTGCCGCGATAGAGTAAGGCACAAACGAAATAGGTCGTACAGGCCACACAAATTTTATTAATAATGGCAACGACCAGAAGAACCGAAATTTTTCCCATACGACTGGAATTAAAACGCATTTAGATTGGCACTACATTTTTGGTAGAGTTTTTTATTGTTATCAAGCCAACAAGCTACTTTGGCCGTCGTGCTGTCCGCTGCTATGTATGCAATAGCCAATCTAACAATTTCACTAGTATATATAAATCGAGCTACTAAATTCTCTTAAGTTTAAATATATTTTTTTGGCAACTCGTAGTCACGACAGCATTTCTTCTTTACTTATATAAGTTGATTCGCCAATCAGCATGCTATATTTTGTATCGCCAATATCGAAAAAAAAGGTTATACAGAAAAGGTTTCTTCTGAAACTTCACAGAGCCCCCAAATCTATTACTAAAATATTTTAAGCACATATGGTTATATGGTCAACTGGCAACTATACTACATTTGCAATGACTTCAATATATATATTCTTTTCTTATCTGAACTCTTAGCTGTTAAGTTACACATCCAGGCATTTGTGTTTATAATGAACTATTTGGTTTTATTTCATCTATAATGCACATACATTCCCTAAAATATGTTATATTGTTAAGTAAAATAAAAGCAGAAAAAAAGCAAAATGTTTTTTTTTTTTTTAAGTCAGAATTCCCGCTGCACGCTGTTTTGGAATATTTAAAAAAAAAACAGATTTGACGGGATTTGGCAACACGGGCAAGTAGTACGATAAATTATTATTAATATTAATTATTTCACAGATTTTTGTATGATCAGAATAAATATTTATGTATATAATCAGAACAAGACTGAGGCTGTTATAACTTGAATACATTCAAATGGATGTAACACATAGCTGAAGGTATATTCTTGATTTCGCCTACTGCACTGATCGTACTCTATAATCGTATATTAATACTTGAACTATATTAATGGCACTCACAATAAGTCCTGATGGTAAATGGTTCCTGTCCCCATTCCAATTCCCAACAGCAGCAACAGTAGCACAGGAAAATATTTTATAATACTGGAGCATTGTTGGCTCGAAGACGTGCTGCATTCGTTCATAGCTAGAACAAAACTGATCGCTGTGGCCGCTGACCGTAATTACATATAATTATATTGCTTTGACATGTGTTTTGCTTTGGCTGCCGGCCGTGGAATTGGCCATTAGTCGGCTAATGTAATTTGGATCTGGTTGTAATTCAATCGGATGCACTACTGCATAATTGAGACGCCATTTGGGGTAGCTGGGTAAAGTCAACTTTAGCAAGAGACTTCAGTTGCCCTTACCGTTGATGTTGTTGTTTGGCTGTGTTTTGTTTTGTTTGCCTGTTTGTTGTTTGTGGCCATCGTCCACATCAAAGTGGCCGATGCTTTAGTCCTTGTCTTTGTTGTTGGTGTTGTCGTCGTCTCCTGGTTAATAAAGCAGCACTTAGGGTCTCACAGAGGCAAGAGACGCATCCATTGCCATTGCCATTGCCATTGCCTTTGGCAGGCAGGGCGGCTACTTAACTCCTCAGCTCTATGAGCTCCATCTACAGCAACTGTGTGCGAGTGTCTGTGTGAGTAGTGACTGTGATGCAGTTATGCGCATTTCCGCTTGAGTAGCTTCGATTCCTGATTTGCTTTGCTTACATTAAAGTGCATATACACACAAGGCGAGATTGTGTGTGTGTGTGTGTGTGGGTATTGAGTGTGTGCACATATACATAGGATATGCATAGACAAATTTGCGAGGGTTGAGTTCTTAATACCAAACTGCCTAAGACACATCAAACACAACATAAATATGTTAAGCATTTACAGAACATTTCAGGGAACTTCGATGTAAATCGAGGTCTCAAATGTTAACTACTACCGTTAATTGATTTTGAAATTTTATATTAAATTTACAAAAAAAAAAAAGCGTTTTAATTTTGTTTTCCTTTTTGTAAGTTAATAAAATAAATAAAAAATAAATATAGTTATCAAATAAAGAAAAATAACACTAATATTATTATAGCTAGTAATATTTTTAATTATGTTTTTAGTGTCTTCGACTCATTTTTTTCGGAATGACAATCAATTTTTTAAAATTTTCCTTTAAACTTTAATGACAATTTTTTAGGCTTGAATAGCTTCTTTTTTTTATTGGTTTACATATTTAAATCTTTTTCAATTTTCCTTTCGCGAGATCAACCAAAAATTTTATAGTCTCACGCACTCGCTCTCAGCAAGAGCCTTCGGTTCGTGTCATTGTATTGAACTATTCGTGTGAAGCTCTTTTAACGAACTTCGTTTAGGGAGCAATACGATTGACGCTCGTACAACGTGCATCAGTAAGTGAGCGAAGAACTCAAGAATCCATGCAAATAGCATTCACAAACACATGCAGTGCATACTCAATTCACGAACTCTATTGATGAGTTTAGCGAACGCAACTCTCTCAAACATTCCAATAAATATATAAAAGATGTTTTGCTATGAGAAACAATTGCGAGCCGATCGCGAACGAACTCGTTGAAGGCCCTAAGCAATTGATTGCTCTCTGAGTATTTTCACAGAGTTTGAGTAAAATACATTTAATTGCAGACGTTGAGAAACTGTCAACAGTCAAGTAAAATGTGTTGGCTGCTTTGCTGTAAAAATTAAGAGCTTTAAGAGCTAAATTAAACAAATTTCAATAACTATACAATCGGCAACAGTTTAATTTAATAAAAAATATAGATTTTTTAAATATATTTAAATTTGTCATTTATTACTCTTGAATGTTTGTAAAAAATTAAAAAATAAATTTATTAATAAAACTGAATCAGTTATTAGGTGAATGCTCATCATATTTAAAAGACCACAAACATATCATTTGGGACTCATTTAAATCTTTATAGATGTAGCTTCAAAATATTCAGTTTTTTTTGTTTTTTTTTTTTTTTTTTTTTTCTCTTAAATAGAATTTTAGAAACAATTATATCGCAAATCGTTTTTAAATTTTTTATTTTCCATCCACTCTCATCTTTTTTTATTATATCTCACATCGTTATTAGTCTTTAATATTTGTAGTGTCAAATTTTTTCGCATTCTTTATGTCGAAGTAATTCTTTATTCAGTATTTCATATTTTGGTCTCTTCCTGTGAGGTACTAGCAGTAGTTTTCTAGCACCAAACTGGACATGAAAATGTTAATAATTAAAAAGTTAGCAAAATATCTGGTCTAATGGTGAACAATTTAAATTAGGGATTTCTCTTGACTATATAAATACTCTTTATAAATCACATTCAAGTTGAGTCTTCATGCAAATAAAATACACAATATTCTAATAACTATATGATCGCCCCACCTGCATTTACAATTGTCGAACGGTGGCAAAAACACCAAGAACCGACAGCAAGGGCGATACAAACACAAAGTCACACACACACGCGCACACACACACACATACATACATTGAGAGAAACGGACACGCACACACTGTTGCCATGTCACTCATTTATTCAGTCAAACTGTCAATGCTACAACTAGTTTCAATCTTTGTATTTTGCGCTTTCGCCTGCAATTGGCAGGCGGAGCAGCATTACATTTGCTTGATTGAACTTGTGCCCTGCCGCTGCCCTAACAAACTTTACCAGCTCTGGCTACCGTTGTCCGATTTCCTTTCAGAAAGTGCTGTGCATGAAAGTGTGTGTGATTGTGCATTGGCATTTCTGTGTGTGTGTGCCACGCTGACAGCAGTCGAAATGCTTGGCAGCCGCTTGGACTGAACTTGGCCAAAAACCAGAAACCAGTGGCAAAGCCAGTTTGTTACCTCAGTGGGTGAGATATGTTGTTAAATGCATAAACAGTCAACCCTGACCTAAATTTGATGCCGAGAGACAGAGAGAGAGAGAAAAGGATAGAGAGAGAGAGCGTCCGAAAGGCTAGCGCTCAGACATAGCCAACAGTATTTTCGTAGCATACTTTATAGCGCATACAATTTAAAGTGCACTTTTCATCAGCACAAGGCAAAGCTGCAGCACAACAGCAACAAACGAAAAGTAAACTTGAAAAATATATGTCTAGTTTTCTTCATTTTTTTTATTTTTTATTTTTGTATGTTTATTTGCCGCTTCCCAACTCATAGCTTAATCCGCCAACTAGAAACACACAGAGACACAGAGCAACGAATGGCAACTAAACGAAAGACAAACTTTCTATACTCTTATATAATATTATGTTCATGTTTGACTTTGGATAAAGGATTAACTCATAACTGTGATATGAACTAGAATCTAGAAAGATAATGGAGCAATATAGTTCTTGTGCAAATATATATTTGTAAAACAAAAGATGAATGTTAGATTCTGATTATTAATACACTGATACATTTTTGGCAGCTTAATTTAATCAAAAGTTAGTACTATAGATGATATAATTACAGAATTAAATGCTAAAGGACATCAAAGATATATGGGATGTAATTAAAATGATGAAAAGGCTAAGCAAATAGTTTATGAATCTAGTAATCTAAATCTGGCATTGGCCAGAAGGTAGAGTAATATATAATCTATACGAATAATTTTAAGAACAGCCAATTCCATCCGATAATATTAAGCTACTCTATAGCTATTTTACTTTAAAGATTATTTAATGTAAAATATAAAATTAATATTCAGAAAAAGAGAAATTGAATTGAATTAATTTGTATAGGAGATTTGTTTACCCTTAGATAATATTATTTTGATATTTATATACAAAGTGAAAAACTATTAATGAAGAAATTGCGAATGTAGCATTCGACAAATTTTTGAATTAAATATACATATATGTATATGAAATAATAAACAGACAAAATTAATGAATATTGAATGAATTAATTGTGAAAATAACACTTGAATCGCTTAGACTACTCTAAAGATATCATCTTTCAACCATAGCTAACTCTTAAATTTTCACTCGAAAGTGTCTTCATGTTCGGTGCTCATATACAGCTTTGCTCTTTTGCCTTTGGCTCTTGCGATTTTCAGCAGCATTTATATGGCCCATACATCTCAATTTGTGCGACTTGCGAATTGGGTTACTCTGTTCGGTGTCTGGGTTCGAGCAATAGACTGTGACAGTGTGACTTTGAGAGTTAGGAGCGGGGGTCTGTGTGACGCGGAAGGAGCACAGTTTGCTTAGCTGAAATTTCAGTGACTGTCAGTGGTGTTTCTGTTGTTCTTTCAAAGCATATCAATTAAGTTGGCATTGGCTTCCGGCTGTAACCGGAGAGTCAGCTTATCATTTGCATGGAAATTACCCTAACAACACACTCACACTCACACTCACACTCGCATTCGCACACAGACCACTCGATCCCAGCGTTGGCTACCAACTTTATAACTTTAAACAAAATCACAGCATGGAAAAACAATGTGAAACGCATAAAAACTGAAAGAGTTGAGCAATTTCTCTTTTCGTTGGAGACGAAAAGAAAAAAAGGGAAAACATAAAACTAAAATAACAAAAAATACCAAAAGTTTTGCTCTTTTAAATTCATTTAAACGCTTTTAGCACTTTTCACGCCAGCCAACCAGGATGTCTCCTGCTCGTCTGGAGCTTTATGGATGGCCCAGAGTCGACAATCTCGGGCCCCCTTTTACCCAACATCATTGCCCAACCATACAGATACAAAGTTTCGTTTTGGTTTTGTAAAGGAAAAAAATGTGTCTGGCTTCGTTCGTTGGTGATGGAAAATAATAGGAAAGTTTTTTAACGCACAAAGCAAAACTAATAGAATAATACGAGTGTGAACTGAGGCAGGCTAACTGCCGTTGACAGTGTCCTCTACAAAGTGGAAATTAGGACTGGTAAAGCATTTGATTTGATTCTTTCTGTGAGTTAATCAATTACTATCGCAAAGTTTTTTTTTTTTGTTTTGGCTATTTTACTGATTGTTGCTGGATTGACTTTAAAGACATTTCAAACATTTGGAATTGTTGTATACAGAATTGCGAATCAGTTTCGATTCAATTAGTTTATGTTAGGCAATAGCCAGTAATATTTGCATTTATTTTAAACTAGTTGAATAATCAGCTTGTTTGTATTAATTTACTTACGTGAATATTCTGCTATCACTACAAATTATCTTTATTAAGCAATGTTCATCAAATCCAACAGTGGTCTTTAAATTTTCAACTTAACTTGTTGTCCAACACTTTCCGCTCAAGTTGGCTCGCTTTGGCCTTTGTTGTTGACCAAAGAGTCTCTGTCTTTAAATCCCCTGCAGCGCATTCATCCGCATGCGTAGCGCATGCCAATTGTGCAATTGTTGGAAAATTTCTTTTGCTAAAAACTTGTACGTTGTGACTTTTTTCAGCTTTATTTCTTTTCTGTTTTTTTTTTCCGCTCTTGTTATTTGTTGTTGTTGTGGGTCGTTTCTCACTTTTTACGCCCGTAAACTGTGTGTGTGTGTGTGTGTTGCGGCTGTGGGCTGCTGTCTTAATAGGTGTTGGCAATCATGAAGTTGCTTGCGGCAGCAGTACGCGAATCGGGCCAACAACTAGCTAAAGAGAGAGACAAAGATAGCTTTTTCTACATTATTTTTTGACTGTATATTTGTGTGTGTGTTTAGCCATTAGTCGCTTTGATCAAATATTTAAAGCTAATGAACAAGATGGGCACACTGCCAACTTGCAATAAACGAAAAGAATCAAATGGAAAATAAAAGACGAAACGCAACTGCAACTAAACTTGTTTGCCATCCGCAATGGCTTAAAGCCGGCAAAAGAAAGTAGATACAAAAAAAAAAAAAACAAAAAGTGAAGAAAAAAGCCTTTCATCAGCTGTCCTGCCCAAAAGGTGGTTCAATCAACCTGACAAATTTCAATCAGGCTGCGGTAAAAACTGACTCGCAGCACTCAGTTAGAACGAGTCCAGGTTCAACCAGATACAAGCCGAGTCACGCCATGGCACAATTAGGATGCCGTTGAAGTTTTGTCAATGAATGAAAAGCGTCTGCAACTTTTATTTAACTTGCCAGTGGCCGGGCACACACAGAGCAACTCTGCTTGGTCAACAATTGCCCCGTCTAGAACGTGCACTCACGTACCAAGGTACACCCACACCCACACACAGTGAAATCAAAGGAGAGAGAGAGAGATAGAGAGAGTGAAACTGTGGGGCAGAGTGCTCAGGTAAATGGGTAAACCAACATCTAGTGGGTCGTTGGTTTTAGCTATTTATAGCAGTTAGTGTTCGAGTCCTTACTAACTCCTGATGATTTCGACTTTTCAATGCGACAAATAATTGTTTCAATGTGAAGCAGACTTTAAGTTCTTTAAGAACATGTGCTACATGTCAACTTAATAAAGATACAAATATAAATAAAGAATTTACATTTGAATTTAATATTAATTAGTACATATACTTATATTTATTTATTAAATTTATATATAATTTAATATTTTTTTTATGCGATAAAAAAGTAATAAACAAACAAAAAAAAGAAAAGGGTTTTTTGGGGGGGGGGGTGTGATTGGTGATAGTTTGGATGTGTGTGGTGTGGGGGGGGGGGGGGAAAAAAAGGGGGGGGAAAAAAAAATTTGTTTTTTTTGGGGGGGGGAAAAAAAAGGGGGGAGTTGTGTGGGGGGGGGGGGGGGTTTTTGGGGGGGGGGTGATGGGGGGGAATAATATAATGAAATAAACAAATTTATTTCAATGTATTTCTAATACTATATATATTTATGACAAAAATTATAATTGATTGATTTAAAATATTACACAATATATATTATAATAAATAAAAATAAAAAATTTTAATTTGAATTTTATAGCTTTTATATAATGTTTTTTAATAGATATTAATATAAATTAAAAATAATATTTAACAATAAAATGAATAAATGAAAATAAAACATTGAAGTAAAATTTGGTTTAAATATAAATTGCAACAAGTTATTCAGTTTATTTTAATTTTTTCTTATACAACTATTAATTAGTGAATGTAAATGAAATTAACAATGTTAAATTTAAATTTTATATGATTTTTAAAAAATTATTTTTATATTTATTTGGCACGATTACTTAATATAGATTAAAATTAATATTAAAAAATTATAATAATAAAATAAAAATAAATAAATAAAAATAAAAAAATGAGAAAGTTAAATTTGAATTAAATATAAAGTGTCATAAATTATTGTGTTTAATTCAAATTTTCTTATACAAATTTTGAATATAATATAAATAAAAATAAGAAAATTAAATTTGAATTTTATGTAATTTATTTAAAATTATTCTGCAATTTATTCGAGCTAATGTGAATGTGAATAATTTATTAATTTATATAATTGTGCATAATTTATTTATTTATATATTTATTTATTTAAAGATATTAACATAACGAGCGTCAAACTAAAACTAATTATTACAATAATAATCATCTGCAATTAATATATTTTTTAATTTATATATTTTATTTAATATAAATAATGAATATGACTATAATTATATAATTTAAGTTGAAGTTTAATTTTATATATTTATTTAACTATTTAAAGATAAAGACAGAGAGCGTTATAAACAAATAATGTTTATAACGCTCTCAGTCTTTATCTTTTAAATAAAGTTGTTAGAGTATCTAAATTGTACTTAAATAAAATAAATTTTTAGTTAAGGCATTTCTGATGTGTGCAGTTGCTTGGGTACGAATATTGTGAACTTTATTTTAATTTGCTTTGGCTTGTTGCTCAGTCGCGTGCCAAAGTTAACTGCGGTCGAGGCATGGCCAGCCGCAGCATTTCGCTCAGTGCATTCGCAGTGAGCACGCTGTCACAGCGATAAGCCGCCTGTTCATTTAGTTCATTCAGCAGCGGTTGCTCTGCTGGTCGTTATCGCTAAACCGACATACAAACCGCCCTCTGCCGGGTCCCCGCTTGCTAATCGGACGGAGCTGAGCTGTAACAACGTTGTTTACATTGCGAATGCAATAAAAATTGAGCCACGATGAGCGGCAACAGCAGGCACAGCTGCTGCTGCTTCATTCGGTTAGTTCGCAATCGGAAGTATTCAGGAGAAGATGTTCCAATTATCGCTGCTCCACTGGGTGGCATTGCTGTGGCTTGTGGCTGGAGTTGCGGCTGTGAAATCCACTGTAGCCTCACTGACGGCCAAGGACTATCAGCTGGACTTTCTGCGTGCCCTTAGTGATCTGGCCGAACAGCGCGCCGAATTTAGCCTTAACGATTATCTGCAGCAATTGGAGCGCAATGCCAGCTATAGCAAATACACTGAGCAATTGGCCATGGCACGGGCTTCCCACAAACTACAGTCGAAGGTGTTGCTAATCAAACAACTGCTCGATGCACAAGATCATACTCAACTCGATCTGGAGCACACTTGTGTGTTGCGCAATCTGGTGTTTCTCAGTCGACTTAAGCAGCAATTGCGCGTTGCTAGAGACGCGAGCAGCCAGGAGATACGTCAGCTGCGCGTCCATCGTCTCTGCCAGCAGTTCGAACGGCGACCAGTGACTGAGCATCATAGACAACGTCTGATCAACGAGCAAACTGTGGGTGCAGCCCTGGAACAATTGAATCTTACGCATAGCACGACAAACACAACCAGCCTGAATCTCAGTCAGTTTGGGCGTGAGTTGTACGAGCGTGTGAAGCTATCGGGCGCCGAGATCATAGATAACTATGTGCTCATACTGCGTGGTCTACTGCAAGACATTCTCGATGCTGAGCATGCCGATCTGACAGAGAATACAACACAGCTGGAGCTGCTGGTGCAGCAGCTGGACAACATGTTGGCCATACCCGACTTCTTTGATAAGCGACAGAGTGTCTATGAGTTTCTAGAGCGTCATCTGAAGGCGAAATACGAGCAGTTGCGTGAGAGCGCCAACTCCAATCAGCACATTACCGACCAGCTGTTGGAGCAGCTAAAAGCGAAGGGTTTGGATCTGTTTGTTATATTTTTGTTTAGTAACTTTGAGTTTTTAGAGCAGGTGCATGAGCACTGGTCACAACTGCTGCCACAGACGGCCAGTTTGCTGTTCGACGAGACGCACCGACAACTCTATGACATACAACAATTGTATGAACGATTCAAATTGGATACGGAGAGCTCGTCAAAGTATGAAGCATATGCGGCTGCTTTAAAACGCCTGCACGAACACACAGTAGAACAAGGTGAACAAAATCATCATATATTCGAGATGATCAATAATGCTGCGCAGAATGTTGGTAGCGTTACGTTCAATATGATTAAGGCCAAGTGCAAGGAATTACTTTAAATATATTGAAATTATAAGAAGAATGTAATTTTATAGAGGTTTAAATACAATACTCTCTCAGAAATACTCCTCTCAGAAGTAATCCACCTTACAAAGGAAACAATATATTATTGGGTTATCAAACGGTTCAGCCGATCTCTTTCTTACTTCTCTGTACTTTTACGCTAAAGAGTTTGTTGACATAGTTTTCTTTACGGTATTTCGTAATCCAATAGTATGAAACTAATTTAAAGCACTTGTTGCTTAATAATTATCTTCTATTATATTATATTATATCAAATTAACTCGTACTCGTACTGCGTATGCAATACACTACATTAAATATTTATCCGTGACAGATCTGGCCTATATTTTCAATTTGAATTTGATTTTTAAATTTGGTGCATAAATTTAAAACAATCAAAATTGTCTGTATAGCATGCATCTGAAAATAAATCAAGCAAATAACTCGAATATCTTTATATTTATCTTTAATATCTAAGTTGCAAGATGTCGTCGGCTATAAGGACGAATGTATATTTGCAGTCTTATGAGGTATTTCTCATTTCAAGCCACTAGCTCCAAGATAGGCGGACATCGGACAAATCTTAAGCACTCTTTCTCTTTCGTTATATATTATATGAAATTAATTCGGTTACAAATTAAGCTTTTACTTCCTGCTTTTTTATATTCATCCTAAAATACAAATTAAAATGTCCAATATGCCTATGTTAAAGTCTTCATTCTGATTATTTCTATTGCCGCAGTTGCGGTTCGTTTTTGTTTTGTTTTTGCCGTTGTTATTGTTGTTGTTGGTGTGACCGTTGCCGTTGTTATTGTTGTTGGTGTGGCCGTTGCCGTTGTTATTGTTGTTATTGTTCCTATTGTTGTGATTGTTGTTGGTGTAGCCATTGCCGTTGTTATTGTTGTTGGTGTAGCCGTTGCCGTTGTTATTGTTGTTGGTGTAGCCGTTGCCGTTGTTATTGTTGTTATTGTTCTTATTGTTGTTATTGTTGTTGGTGTAACCGTTGCCGTTGTTATTGTTGTTATTGTTATTGTTGTTATTGTTGCTATTGTTTTTATTGTTATAACCGTTGTTATTGATATACCAGTTGCCGTTGTTATTGTTATTATTGGTGTAGCCGTTGTTATTGTTGTTGTTATTGTTGTTGTTATTGTTGTTGTTTTTATTGTTGTTGTTATTGTTGTTGTTGTTATTGTTGTTGTTGTTATTGTTGTTGTTGTAACCGTTGTTATTGTTATTATTGATATACCAGTAGCCGTTGTTATTGGTGTAGCCGTTGTTATTGGTGTAGCCGTTGTTATTGTTGTTATTGATATACCAGTAGCCGTTGTTATTTGTGTAGCCGTTGTTATTGTTGTTATTGATATACCAGTAGCCGTTGTTATTGTTGTTATTGTTGTTGTTGTTGTTATTGTTGTTGTTGTTGTTATTGTTGTTGTTATTGTTGTTATTGATATACCAGTAGCCGTTATTATTGTTGTTATTGTTGTTATTGTTGTTGTTGTTGTTATTGTTGTTGTTGTAGCCGTTGTTATTGTTGTTATTGGTGTAGCCGTTGTTATTGTTGTTATTGGCGTAGCCGTTGTTATTGTTATTATTGATATACCAGTAGCCGTTGTTATTGGTGTAGCCGTTGTTATTGGTGTAGCCGTTGTTATTGGTGTAGCCGTTGTTATTGGTGTAGCCGTTGTTATTGTTGTTACTGATATACCAGTAGCCGTTGTTATGGTTGTTATTGGTGTAGCCGTTGTTATTGTTGTTATTGTTGTTGTTGTTATTGTTGTTGTTGTTATTGTTGTTATTGCTGTAGCCGTTGTCGTTGTCGTTGTCGTTGTCGTTGTCGTTGTCGTTGTCGTTGTCGTTGTCGTTGTCGTTGTCGTTGTCGTTGTCGTTGTCGTTGTCGTTATCGTTACCGCTATAGTTTTTGTTGTTATTGTTGATGTTGATGTTGTTACCGTCAGATTGAAATGGACAAGGTTTGTAATTTTTCTCCAAAACCTTTTTTTTCATTGAGTTCGTCGTTCTATACGCTTTTTCGAGTGCCGACTTTTGCGCCGAATAATACTTCATGCATTTTTTTCCTGGTTGATCTACTTCGATTGTAGTGTTGATGTGAGTCAGATGGTCTTCGATTGCATCTTCCAGTTCTAATCGGTAGCCGTTATACGATTCAAATTTCCGGAGGGCGATTTGCTTCTGTGCTTTTGAATCCTTCGATTTCATGGTTTTAATTAAGTGTTTCACGTTTTGGGTATATTCACTGTTTTTGTCGAAGTGTCCTATTTTAGAATTAGTAAGTACTTTATTCATATTTTTTTGGAGTTGTCCGATTCTGTAGATTAGGTCATGGTGGTTGCTCCGTCCAATGGGTCTGGATTGGCTATATTTCTGATGATTTGAGGATCTCTAAAATGAACATTGTATTAAGAATTCGCACTAATTCGACATTAATTTGTTTACACACTAAATTTCGTTGATGACCCAATTTATGGGATTGAACATTTAGTATCCCATAAAGCAATATACAAATAATCCAGTTCCAACTCATATTAGTTTTACTTGTAGACATTCTCGAAGTGTACTGAAGACTGATGAATATGCTTATATATCGCTTTAGTTAACTGCCTTCGTTACGGTATTTCGCAATCCAATAAATTGAAACTAATTTTTGAAAATGAGGAACAAATGAATTTCAGGTCAATCTTCGATTTCAATGGATTCTGCATATAATAAGTAATAAACTTTTAAAATAGATGATTGACTAGGAGATATCATGTAACTCGACCGATCTACGTTTTTCAATATACACAAAATCCTTCAGTTTCTCAAAATTGTCAACTTGTTATCAAAAATAGATTTAGTTTGGAAAGTCCACAGCAAACATTTTTGTAATTTTTCGAATGGAAAATAATTAAAAGTCAGATAGAGAAAATGATGTACATACATATGTACGTATTCTATTAAATATTTGCCAGTGAAAGACTTTGCCCTATATTTTCAATTGAATTTTATTTTTAAATTTGGTGCTGCTTTTTAAGGCAATCAAAATTGATTGTTTAACATGCATCTGAAAATAAATTAAACAACTGATTTTTATTGACTCTGGAAATAACTCGAATCTTTATGGATAAGTTGCAAGATGTCATCGGCTATGAGGACGAGTATATATTTGAAGTCTTAAGATGTATTTCTCATTACAAGCCACTAGCTCCAAGAAAAACGGACATCGATCAAATCTAATGCACACTTTCACCACACTTCCTCCTTTTCTTTTTCTCTTTCTTTATTCAGCCTAATATACACATTAAAATGTCCAATATGCCTAAGTTAAGGTCTTCATTCTGTTTATTTCTATTGCCGCAGTTGCGGTTCTTTTTGTTGTTGTTGCCGTTGTTATTGTTGTTGTTGGTGTAGCCATTGCCGTTGTTATTGTTGTTGTTGGTGTAGCCGTTGCCGTTGTTATTGTTGTTATTGTTGTTGTTGTTATTGTTGTTGTTGTTATTGGTGTGGCCGTTGTTGTTGTTATTGGTGTGGCCGTTGTTATTGTTGTTATTGGTGTAGCCGTGGCCGTTGTTATTGTTGTTATTGGTGTAGCCGTTGTTATTGTTGTTATTGGTGTAGCCGTTGTTATTGTTGTTATTGGTATAGCCGTTGTTATTGTTGTTATTGGTGTGGCCGTTGTTATTGTTGTTATTGATGTAGCCGTGGCCGTTGTTATTGTTGTTTATGGTGTAGCCGTTGTTATTGTTGTTATTGGTGTAGCCGTTGTTATTGTTGTTATTGGTGTAGCCGTTGTTATTGTTGTTAATGATGTAGCCGTGGCCGTTGTTATTGTTGTTATTGGTGTAGCCGTTGTTATTGTTGTTATTGGTGTAGCCGTTGTTATTGTTGTTATTAGTGTAGCCGTTGTTATTGTTGTTATTGGTGTAGCCGTTGCCGTTGTTATTGTTGTTATTATTGTTATTGTTATTATTGTTGTTATTGTTACCGTCAGATTCAAATGGGCAAGGTTTGCTATTTTTTTTCAATACCTTTTCCTTCTCTGAGTTCGTCTTTGTATACGAATTTTCGAGTGCCAACTTTTGCTTCTGATAATACGTCTTGC
Organism: Drosophila buzzatii; assembly: GCA_035045845.1. Taxonomy (NCBI): domain Eukaryota; kingdom Metazoa; phylum Arthropoda; class Insecta; order Diptera; family Drosophilidae; genus Drosophila; species Drosophila buzzatii. The sequence continues at coordinate 194,852 of JAWNOS010000432.1, forward strand.
ATTTATTCCCATCTGGAAGGTATCCGTTTTCAAAGTCGATATCCTGCACATGGTCTGCCATCCGTTCCTCCAGAGTTAATCGTTGCATGTTATATTCTTCAAACTTTTTAATGGCGGCTCGCTTTTTTGAAAGTATCATTGGCGTGTCCTTTGCCATTTCTAAGGCTTTCACGTACTTAGAATATTCTCTGTTTTTATCGTAGTGTCCTAAATTAGACGTAATGAGCCTTTCCATTATTCTTAAGATGGAAAATAAGTTCATCGGGATATCGTCGTCGCTCCGTCCAATGGGGCTGGATCGACTATGTTTCGCATGATTTGAAGATTGCTAAAAATAAGACTATATTACGAGTTCGCACTAATTCGACATTAATTTGTTTACGCACTAAATTTCGTCGATGACCCAATTTATGGGATTGAACAGTTAGTATCCCATAAAGCAAAATACAAATAATCCAGTTCCAACTCATATTAGTTTTACTTGTAGACATTCTCGAAGTGTACTGAAGACTGATGAATATGCTTATATATCGTTTTATTTAACTGCTCTCGTTACGGTATTTCGCAATCCAATAAACTGAAACTAATTTTTGAAAATGAGGAACAAATGTATTTCAGGTCAATCTTCGATTTCAATTGATTCGGCATATAATAAGTATGACACTTCTAGAATAGATGACCGACTATGAGATATCATTAAACTCGACCGATCTACGTTTTTCAATATATTATAGTATGTTGTATTTCGAATGATCACATCACCACAGTATTGTAGAGTATACAATATATCAAGTGGTCCAAGTATCCAACTTAAAGTAAGAGTAACAGCTCATAACATAACGACACTTTTTTGCTATGTTTATACAATCATAAATATATATGTACGTAAGTGTACGTATGTACCATCTATACATATATATGTATATAAACATAACTACATTGGCATATATGCACTGCAACTCTATCTCTCTCACGGCACAGCTCACTGAGATTATTCTATGTAAAAAGCCAAATATAAAATTGAATAAAACTGAGAAAACACTCTCGATTTATGATCCAAACGTTTCATGAATATCATTTTAACTTAACATAGCGACCGTGACAAGTGTGATGAAAAATAAAAAATAATAAAAATAAATAAATAAACACTACAAAAGTGAAAGAACATTTTAAAAGTAAAACAGTGAAAGAAAAGAAGAAAAAATCCACAACTGTCTGGAAATACTGATTAAGTAGTGGTGATGAGCAATGCCTAAAAATAGTAGCAGTGGAGTACAAAAAAGGCTTAAGGAAAGAGAACCCAAACTCAAAAAACTGCTATTTGCCCCCAACAAGCTGAAATCGACAAAATTGAGTCGCTTCAACAAAAATACAAAAGCTTAACCTCAAATAGGAAAATATTAATAAAAAAAAAATAATAATAATAATAGCATACATATATAATATATTATAAAAAAAAAAAAAAATAAATAAATAAATAAAGCCAACTAATCCGATATTTTATGCTTTCGAATCCAATTCCTAAAGACTATAATATATGTATTAGAAGTAGACAATATGTTAGACCATGAATCGAAAGTAGCGGACTCAACCGCAAATGTAATTGGTATAAATAATATTAATTAATGTTGAAGCCGTATCAGTAGATTAAAACTGTAGTAATAACTGTTATGCTAACAATAATTGTTCTTTTATTAGCAAATTTACTAACCAAATGATATAAGCTGCATAATAAGTGCATAAAGAAAAGATAAGCAAGTAGAGCAGGTAATTTAGAAATTATATGAATTGATAAGATGATAATTTCAGAACAAATGCATTACAAATACTGCAAAAGCATAGCGAATTCATTGAAATAAGTGAATTCGAGAATGAATACATAGAAACTTTTCATAGTATTTGAAGCCCATTCATCGGTTGTTAAAAAACTGAAACCATATTGATGCTGCGCAAACACCGTTAGAAACTTTACCGAGAACAATAAATGATTATAAAAACAAGGTCGAAAAATCATATAAATGTATAAATTCTGATGAAACAATAAAGTCAGATACATTGATACATCACGCGCAAATATTAACAGCCAAATATAATAACATTGTAACTACAATAAGCAAAGTTTAAGTAAATTAATTCTGGAGCATAAAAATATATGTCCGAAAATTGTAAAAACTTTAACAATAATAATACACAATATTGGTATTGAGTATTATAAAAACAATCCCAAAAGATCCAAATCAGCTAGCTGAATTCAACGAGAACCATCTAAAAGAAAAATTCTAAACCAATGAAAGTGATATTGGTAGTGGTAGTGGTAGTGGCATGTTTCCCTGAATTTGATGGTAACAAACTATCATGAAATGGACAACTTGCGAAGGCAATTGAAATCAGCATTTATTGATAATGGCCTAGAAGCAAAAAATGCTGAAAAATTCTCAGCAAACGAGTCTTGCTAGCTTGAGAAACTGAAGGTAATATTGGAAGTTGGTAACTTAGTTACTTTCAATGATGTAATGGGTAAATATATCCATTGCAGCACTGAAATAACTGGAAGTTCTAGTACAATATTATATCAGCGAGATAAAAATAATAGGATAAAATCATTTAATTGCCAATTAGATTACAATTGTTCAGAGAATTGGTTTATAATTAGACTACAAAACCTTATGTATACTATCCATGTTCCAATAACTTTAAAGTTCTGATACTTATTCCAGCAAGATAACAATATCGCAAATAGAGTTGTCTTCAGCAGATTGCAACAGTCCAAAATACTTTTGTCCAATTTTTAAATACCACAGATACATGCCAAATAGTAGGCATTGACAACATAAAATTTGAATCACTTTCGAATTACGATGTAGTTCAAATTCTAAAAAACAATAGAAAAGAAAAGAGTCTGTAATTAATAAATTGAGAAAAAATTGTAGAATTTTGTTTAAAAACAACTTGAAGAAATATGCACCGAGTATAGTGATGTGTTCGGACTTGAAACCGAACCACAACAAACAATTTATATAAACAAAATTGAGACTTAAGGATGATGAACCAGTACATGTAAAAAATGATTGAAGAAGAAATACAGCATCAAGTTGGAAAGCTAATTGAACAAAATATTGTTGAACCGTCTGTTTCCCCCTATAATAACCAACTTTTATTAGTCTTCCGTGATCTAACGGCAAAAAATGACGATTAGTAATTGTCTATCGCCAAATAAATAAAAAATTTCTGTCAGATAAATTTCCCCTATTTTTCATGACTTGACTTAATGTCAGGTTTCCGTCAAATTGAGCTTGTGAAAACTAAATCAAAATGATTGTTTAACATGCATCTGAAAATAATTTAAACAACTGATTTTTATTGACTCTGCAAATAACTCGAATATCTTTAGGGACAAGTTGCAAAATGTCATCGGCTATAAGAACGAGTATATATTTGATGTCTTAAGATGTATTTCTCATTACAAGCCACTAGCTCTGATTATTACTATTGCCGCAGTTGCAGTTCTTTTTTTTGTTTTTGCCGTTGTTATTGTTGTTGTTGGTGTAGCCGTTGCCGATGTTGCGATTCTGTTTGTTACCGTTTGATTCAAATGGGCAAGGTTTTGTATTTATATTTAAAATCCTCCGCTTCTCTGAGTTCGGCCTTCTATACGATCTTTCGAGTGAGAACTTTTGCTTCAGATAATACTTCTTGCATTTATGCCCATTTGAAAGATGTTGGATTTTAAAGTTGATGTTCCTCACACGGTTTGCCATCTGTTTCTCCAGATTTAATCGTAGGTTGTTATATAATTCAAATATTTTAATGGCAGCTATCTTTTTTGAATTTATCATTGGCGTGTCCATTGCTGATTCTAAGGTTTTCACGTTTTCAGTATATTCTCTGTTTTTGTCGTAGTGTCCTAAATTAGAATCAATAAGTTTTTCCATTTTTATTAGGATGTCACCGATTTCCATTCTGTAGATCGGGCCATTGTTGTTACTCCGACCAATGGGACTGGATTGGCTATATTTCTCATGATTTGAAGACTGCTAAAAATAAGACTATATTACGAGTTCGCACTAATATAACATTAATTTGTTCACACACTAAATTTCGTCGATGACCCAATTTATGGGATTGAACAGTTAGTATCCCATAAAGCAATATACAAATAATCCAGTTCCAACTCATATTAGTTTTACTTGTAGACATTCTTAAAGTGTACTGAAGACTGATGAATATGCTTATATATCGCTTTAGTTAACTGCACTCGTTGCGGTATTTCGCAATCCAATAAACTGAAACTAATTTTTGAAAATGAGGAACAAATGAATTTCAGGTCAATCTTCGATTTCAATGTATTCGGAATATAATAACACCTTTAAAATAAATGACCGACTATGAGATATGAAACTCGACCGATCTACGCTTTTCAATATACACCAAATACTTCACTTTCTCAAAAATGTCAACTTGTTATCAAAAATAGATTTTTATTTTTATGTCCACAGCAAAGATTTTTGTAATTATTCGAATAGAAAATAATTCAAATTCAAATAGAGAAAATGATATATGTACATATTCTATTAAATATATGCCAGGGAAAGACTTTGTATATGTAAGATCATCAAAATTGATTGCTTCCCATGCATCTGAAAATAAATTAAACAACTGATTTTTATTGCATCTGTAAATAAATCGAATATCTTTAGGGACAAGTTTCAAGATGTAATCGGCGATTTATTTTAATTCTTAAGATGTACTTCTCATTTCAAGATACTAGCTCCAAGATAAACGGACATAGGACATATCTTAAGAACTCTTTCTCTTTCATTATATATTATATAAAATTAATTCGGTTACAAATTAAGCTTTTAGTTCCTGCTTTTTTATCTTCAGCGCAAAATACACATTAAAATGTCCAATACGCCTAAGTCTTCATTCTGATTGTTGCTATTGTTGCAGTTGACGCTCTTGTTATTGTCATTGTCGTTGTTGTTGTCGTTGTTGTTGTCGTTGTTGTTGTTGTTGTTGTCGTTATTGTTGTCGTTATTGTTGTCGTTGTTGTTATCGTTGTCGTTGTCGTTGTTGTTATCGTTGTTCGTTGTCGTTGTCGTTGTCGTTGTCGTTGTCGTTGTTGTCGGGATTCAGATTGTCTACCTCGTCGCTGTTGGGTTTCTGGTTGTTAACGGAGGATTCAAATGGGCAAGGTCTGGTATTTTTATCCAAAATCTTTTTTTTCATTGAGTTCGTCTTTGTATACGCTGTTTCGATTGTCGCCTTTTGTATCTGATAAAACCGCTTGCATTTATGCCCATTTGAAAGAAATTCAATTTCAGATTCGAGCATAACCACACGGTGTTCCATGTTTTCCTCCAGCTCCAATCGTTGGCTGTTATAGCTTTGAAATTCAAGCAATGCCAATTGCTTTTCTACATGTGGACTAGAAGAATTCTTTTCTGCAATTAATTTATCCAAGTGCTGGGAATATTCTATGTTTTTCTTGAAATGTCCCATTGGAGAATTAATAAGATAATCCATTCTTTTTTGGGTGACCTGATGAGCGTAGTTACTCCGACCAATGGGTCTGGATTGGCTATATTTCTGATGATTTGATGATCTCTAAAATGAAGATTGTATTAAGAGTTCGCACTAATTTAACATTAATTTGTTTACGCACTAAATTTCGTCGATGAATCAATTTATGGGATTGAACAGTTAGTATCCCATAAAGCAAAATACAAATAATCCAGTTCACACTCATATTAGTTTTACTTGTAGACATTCTCGAAGTGTACTGAAGACTGATGAATATACTTATATATAGCTTTATTTAACTGCTCTCGTTACGGTATTTCGCAATCCAATAAACTGAAACTAATTTTTAACAAGTAAGAACGTTACAGTCGGGCGTTACCGATTGTAGAAGACTCATTCACGGCCACAATGTTGCCATATTTAATTTCGAATTTGATAAACGAATTATTTGGCAAAAGCACGCGGCAAACGCTTTTCATATACATACATACAGATGTAAGTATGCACACATTCAGCGTTAATTCCATGCATACGGCATACCAGCATATTCTAAGAATTGTGATTGAATTGTGAATTTTTCGATTGTTACTTTGGTTTTAGTTGTCAGAAGGCGCTCTAGCAGTCACTTATTTGGTTTTAGCTACTAGAAACTAGGACAGGGCAGTGGCGCAGGTGATAAGTGCTATGCAAGCTGCCACTTAGGTGCGTTGGTTCGATTCCCGCATGATAATTTTATACCCTGAACCCATTGAAAATGGGAATTCATGGGAATTTAGATACCATGCCCCCTTCGCCCACAATTAGCAAAAAAAAAATGCATTGCATTTCAAATACTAGAGACTTGCAATTTGGCAAAATTTCATGAAGATCATTCATCTAGAAATGGAGTTATAAGAGTTCAAAGTAATTTTCAGATTTTGGATGCCACGCCCCCTTCGCGCCCAATAAGCAAAAAAACGCATTTCAAATACTAGAGACTTGAAATTTGGCACATGGATACATTTAGATATTCATAATCTACTCTGCGCGGTTAGCAGAGTGCGCGATTATATGTGAGTAAAGAAGAAGATTATCACCTTTTTTGGGTTCAGGGTATCTCGTAGTCGAGCCGTCTCGACTAGAGCCTTCATACTTGTTTTATACTTGAGCTCAAATACTGCTGAAATCTTTTTTTTTTAACATAAACAACTTTTATTTATTTAATTTATATTTTTATGTTTATGTTATAATGCTTTCTGCCATCTTAGCAATTACTACTAAGCTATTTGTATGAATCAAGCAGTTGGCCACAACAAAATTTTCTTCGCCTTAACTGATTTTTATTGACTAGGTCCAGGTCTGTGGAAGATAATCGATTTGAAGCATTCCCGATGTGTGTAGTTATATTCACTATATATGTATATTTTGTCGTGGCCTATTAAAGTGAGTATATATTTTAGTGACAAATCTAAAACACCATTTAACTTCGTGATTTAGAAAGGCTAAAAAGTTGATTAAGCTTTGACTTTCTGCTCTTGTCTTCAGCCTACCAAAAAATATAAAGTGTCCAATATGACATAATCGAGATCGTCTTCGCCGCAGTTCTTGCAGTTAATGTCGAACACTCTGCCGTTGTCGTTGCCGTTGTTGTTTCCGTTTCCGTTGTCATTTCCGTTTCCGTTTCCGTTTCCGTTGTTGTTTCCGTTTCCGTTTCCGTTGTTGTTTCCATTGTTGTTGTTGTTTCCATTGTTATTGTTGTTTCCGTTGTTGTTGTTGTTTCCGTTGTTGTTGTTGTTTCCGTTGTTGTTTCCGTTGTTGTTGTTGTCTCCGTTGTTGTTGTTGTTTCCGTTGTTGTTGTTGTTGTTATTTCCGTTGTTGTTGTTGTTATGGCTGTTATTATTATGAATGGTAATTATATGTGTGATATTATTATAGTTAATAACTGTGGCTCCATTGCTGGGGCCGTTGTCGCCGTTGTTGCTGTTATTGCCGTTGTTGTCGTTGTTGCCGTTGTTGCCGTTGTTGCCGCTGTTGGGATTTTGGTTGTTACCGTCAGATTCAAATGGGCAAGGTTTGCTATTTTTTTCCAATTTCTTTTCCTTCTCTAAGTTCGTCTTTGTATACGATCTTTCGAGTGCCAACTTTTGCTTCTCATAATACTTTTTACATTTATGTCCATCTGAAAGGTATCCGTTTTCAAAGTCGATATCATACACACGGTCTTCCATCTGTTCCTCCAGAGTTAATCGTTGGTTGTTATATTCTACAAATTTTTTAATGGCAGCTCGCTTTTTTGAAAGTATCATTGTCGTGTCCTTTGCTGCATCTAATTCATTGACGTATAGAGAATATTCTTCGTTTTTGTCGTAGTGTCCTAAATTAGACGTAATGAGCCTTTCCATTTGTCTTAAGATGGAAAATAAGTTCATCGGGATATCGTCGTGGCTCCGTCCAATGGGAATAGATTTTCTATATTTCGCATCATTTGAAGATTGCTAAAAATAAGACTATATTACGAGTTCGCACTAATTCGACATTAATTTGTTTACGCACTAAATTTCGTCGATGAATCAATTTATGGGATTGAACATTTAGTATCCCATAAAGCAATATACAAATAATCCAGTTCCAACTCATATTAGTTTTACTTGTAGACATTCTCGAAGTGTACTGAAGACTGATGAATATGCTTATATATCGCTTTAGTTAACTGCCTTCGTTACGGTATTTCGCAATCCAATAAATTGAAACTAATTTTTGAAAATGAGGAACAAATGAATTTCAGGTCAATCTTCGATTTCAATTGATTCTGCATATAATAAGTAATAAACTTTTAAAATAGATGATTGACTAGGAGATATCATGTAACTCGACCGATCTACGTTTTTCAATATACACAAAATCCTTCACTTTCTCAAAATTGTCAACTTGTTATCAAAAATAGATTTAGTTTGGAAAGTCCACAGCAAACATTTTTGTAATTTTTCGAATGGAAAATAATTAAAAGTCAGATAGAGAAAATGATGTACATACATATGTACGTATTCTATTAAATATTTGCCAGTGAAAGACTTTGCCCTATATTTTCAATTGAATTTTATTTTTAAATTTGGTGCTGCTTTTTAAGGCAATCAAAATTGATTGTTTAACATGCATCTGAAAATAAATTAAACAACTGATTTTTATTGACTCTGGAAATAACTCGAATCTTTATGGATAAGTTGCAAGATGTCATCGGCTATGAGGACGAGTATATATTTGAAGTCTTAAGATGTATTTCTCATTACAAGCCACTAGCTCCAAGAAAAACGGACATCGATCAAATCTAATGCACACTTTCACCACACTTCCTCCTTTTCTTTTTCTCTTTCTTTATTCAGCCTAATATACACATTAAAATGTCCAATATGCCTAAGTTAAGGTCTTCATTCTGTTTATTTCTATTGCCGCAGTTGCGGTTCTTTTTGTTGTTGTTGCCGTTGTTATTGTTGTTGTTGGTGTAGCCGTTGCCGTTGTTATTGTTGTTATTGGTGTAGCCGTGGCCGTTGTTATTGTTGTTATTGGTGTAGCCGTTGTTATTGTTGTTATTGGTGTAGCCGTTGTTATTGTTGTTATTGGTATAGCCGCTGTTATTGTTGTTATTGGTGTAGCCGTTGTTATTGTTGTTATTGATGTAGCCGTGGCCGTTGTTATTGTTGTTTATGGTGTAGCCGTTGTTATTGTTGTTATTGGTGTAGCCGTTGTTATTGTTGTTATTGGTGTAGCCGTTGTTATTGTTGTTAATGATGTAGCCGTGGCCGTTGTTATTGTTGTTATTGGTGTAGCCGTTGTTATTGTTGTTATTGGTGTAGCCGTTGTTATTGTTGTTATTGGTGTAGCCGTTGTTATTGTTGTTATTGGTGTAGCCGTTGTTATTGTTGTTATTGGTGTAGCCGTTGTTATTGTTGTTATTGTTACC
>JAWNOS010000436.1:0-13553 GCA_035045845.1 Drosophila buzzatii
GACTTTGATGCTGTTTATATTTTTGTATAAATAAAAAAACATGTATAAATGTAAGCCAAAAGCTTATTCAACAGTTTATTCAATTGCTTGTTTACTTTTATATATTATTCATTTATTTTATTTTGTTCTATACGAAAGAAATAAAAGCAAGGGAAAACAAGTAAGAAAGCTGTAGTCGAGACTGCTCGACTACGAAATCCCCTGAGCCCTTCTTCGAAGGAATAATATTCCAAGAATTATTCGATTCGTTTCTGCACGCATGCAAAACTACGCGCACACATAGACACTGATCTACGCTTGTATGTGTGTATGCATTTATGTAAGCATTGCAAGCGTCTTGCTGTCTCTCTCTCTCTCTGCCTTTGCTGCTGCGCCGCATGGATTTTAATGAGAAAACTTTGATGATAAATAATTCTGTTTCTAGATGGACAATCGTATTGATATCTTCAGATTATGATTATGATATTCATATCTATATGTTAAACCAAACTGCATGTCTCTAGTATTTGAAATGCATTTTTTTCATATTTGTGGGTGGTGGGGCGAAGTGGGGATCGGAATCCAAAATGTGGCAAAAACCGAAATTGTATTAAATTAGTATCTATATATATGCAGAAGACTGCAAGACTCTAACTCTAAAGATGAATTTGCTAGAATTTTATAACTGGTTCCCGATAAATTCGTTTATCGATAACTTTTCAAATATACAAGTTATCGAATTTCTGAAACAAACTCGTACTGCGCGTGCAATATACGAACCTAACACAAAAAGAATGAACTCTCTAGCTTTTGTATCTTCGGAAATCGACGCGTTCATACATACGGACGGACGGACGGACGGACGGACGGACGGACGGACGGACGGACGGACGGACGGACAGACGGACGGACATGGCTATATCAACTTTTCTCGTCACCCTGATCAAGAATATATATACTTTGTGGGGTCTGCCACGCCTCCTTCTGCCTGTTACATACTTTTAACAAAACCATTATACCCTGATTTCCCATTTTCAATGGGCTCAGGGTATAAAAAGTACGCAGCTATGTATATAATATAATTTCCAGTGACAAGTAACAACAGACCCTGGTGGTTCAGTGAACTCGTTTCAATTAAAAATAATAAAATAATAATAGAAATAAATTCCAAGCGCATGCATATATTATAGAGTGTTTGTTTACACTCGATATACTCGGGGCGTGCTAGTTTCTCAGTTTGGAAATCTAGCTGATATAAGATTCTTATCTGTGCTGGACGAATGCATGACAATTTTCGTATGGCCACCAGGTTATTTCATAACCGTACTGTGGCCGTGGCCGAATAATTTATGGGGCCAAAAATGTATGCCAAAATGCAAGAGCCAGCAATTTTGTTGCACATTGGCTGGGCTGAGTTGCGCAGGGTCCAGACCAGTGTCTCGGTCGCCTCTTGTCTTAGCCGTGTGGACGGACGTTTTGGGACCGAAAGTAATCATTGTTCGATACCGGAAACTATTCAATTTCCGCATGACATGAAGCGTATACAAAACAGGCTTGAGTGCCGAGAGAACACCAGAGGCAGAAATGTCCTGAAGCGAAGGCATGCCGAAAGCCAACCAGGACGTGGCACATTGAACGTTTGCCAAACACACCAACCACACAACACAAATGAAAGCGGATCGAACGGAGATGAGATGAGCCGCACAGCTGCTGCCTTCAATGATGGTAGAGAGACATTTTTGTGTTGTGGCTGCCACTGCAGCACGCATTTTTATCACTGATTGGGTTGGATTGGTTTGGATTTTTGAAAAGTCCAGAGAATGATTTTGAGCACAGCTGTAAAACGCAATTGATTGAACCTTCCCTTCGCCTCCTCTCGCCCACACTCTCACTTAAGCAATGCAAATTGCCTGCATTAAAAATGAAATCTGAAATGAATTCAACATTTTCTATGCAAATCTATTGACTGAATAGCGGCATTGTCAATCTTTATAAATAAATCCACTTGCCCATTGCCCACGAGCTCTTTACTCTCCCATCTCATTCACATTTCAAAGTTCTTATCCAATTAAATGAAAACCTAGCTGTATGTTTGACCGCTGAACTTCCAACTCTTGAAATGTATCTGCAGCTTGTGTTGCAATTGAGAATTGGCAGTGGTCTTTACTCTGCTTGCACCACCGCCGCACACACATTCATTTTTACCCACGGACAATCAAATCCACACTGACCACAGTATCAACAGTGCTGACAACTATAGAGGAGAGCGAAAATAAGCTTAAAACTTTTATAGAGAAAAGTAAATATCTGCAAATCTATAGTCTATATAGTATATATATTCTTGATTAGATAGACAAGCTAAATAGAATCTTTTAAAAATGTCAAAGGCTAAAAAGGTTTTTTTAAATATAAATTTTGCTACATATATTTAAATTAATTTAAAATAAAAAAAGAAGGAAATGAATAAAACAGAAAAATATTAAATTAATAAAAACAAATAATAATAATAATAATAATCAAATAAAGTATTAAAATTAAAATTATAAATAATAAAATAAATGAAAATAAAAAAAAAATTATTAAAATGAAATCAATAATATAAAAATTATGAAATTAATAATTATATAAATAATAAAATAAAAATAAATAAATTGATTGATTAATTAAAAATAAAATAAAAAAAATAAAGAAATAAAAAAAGACAAATAAATAAAACAGCAAAATTAATAAAAAATAATCAAATAAAATGTTAAAATTAAAATATTAAGTAATAAAATAAATGAAAATAAAATAAAAATCATATAAAAAAAATAAAATGAAATCAATAATATAAATTAAATAAATAATAATATAAATAATAAAATTAAAATAAATTAATTAATTGATTAATTAAAAATAACATTTTTTTTAAAATAAAATAATATATATTTTATAATAAATATTAAATAATAATAAAAATGAAAATAAAATAAAAATCATATAAAAAAATAATTAAAATGAAATCAATAATATAAATTAAATAAATAATAATATAAATAATAAAATAAAAATAAATTAATTAAAATTGATTAATTGAAAGTAAAATTAAAAAAAAAAAAAAATAATACATATAAATATATATTTAAATATAGGTTAAATAAAAAAGATAGCTCGGCTTCACTTAAAAAATTCTAAATTGGTAAGGAACTGCCAGAAGTTTGCCTCAAATCTGATTCTTGATTAAAAATGTAGCGTGAAAAAAGCGAGCACCAGCAGCTCTAAGCCGTACGAAGCTCAAGTCAGAGGCAAAAGATGCAATTGCTGCTTCTGATATCCTAAGGGATAGAACTTTCAAGTGGGGTAGAGTGCTAAGGCGATTGCAACTGCATTTTGTGCGATTGTGTGGCACATACACCAACACTCACACACATACATATATAATGCATATATGTATAAACACTTATTACACATAGAGCGTAGCACACATGGCAAAGGATGTGTTTCTTTTTGGTATTTCTTACCTGTTACGCTTCGTTAACTATTTGATGGCATAAAAAGCTTTTGGCTATCAATCAAGTGCCCTCCCTTTCACTCAATTATTTAGTACAGTTTGTTGGGTAGCTACGCTTTGCCTACCTTGTGGAATGTTGAATCTTGAAGTTTTTGCCTGGTTGACAACAGCATGAATCTCTGACAAAACCAACAGAGCAACAAAACAAAAAACGTGTACAACAAAAGCAAAAATAAATTGAAGTTGCTTAGAAACTTGCTGCTGTTCAATTAGCTGGCTAATAGATTGGCCTGACTTGTGTTGGCTTGGAACTGTCGTGTATTATGGCTCATGTGCAATCGTGGATAATATCTCATTTCAATTGCCGCACACTCGCCCATTCGTCACAAAACGTGCATACATCATTCAAACAGATAAACCGAAACTTTCCCACTGACTTTTACTTACAAATTACGCTGCAATTGATGGTCGAATAGACAGCAGCAGAAGCAGTAGTAGTAGTAGCAGCAGCAGCAGCTAGACAGCAAGAAAAGGAATAACATTTGGCAGTCGTTTGCTTAACGACTATTTCTAATTGCTAGCTGCTGGTCGAAAGTGCACAACGTGCTGCTTGATGTCCATTTTAGAGATGTGCCACACGAAATAGTCTAGCGAAGAGGAAGAATATGTGCAAAACTCTGTGTAAACTTTAAATCGAATCACAATCGATAAGCCATCAAATTGATTTATGTCTATGCTAAATACTATCGATAATGTTATCAAAAATCGATAGGCATTCATAGTTAATCATTTACTTTCCATAGAAAAATGGGCTACAATTTGTTTCTATCAATGTTAAATATTATCGATAACTTGATCGAAAATATAAAATATATAATAATATATTATATAATAATAATATAAATAATATATAAAAATGTATATGCTATAAAGTAGTCATCTAATTGACTTAATGCTATCGATAAAGTTATCGATAATCGAAATATATATATGTAATATAGTTATACATCATGCACATAGATATCTATGCAAAAAAAAAAGAATAATCCATAAAGCAGTCTCACATTCTCTCTTATCAATTCTTAATATAATCGATAACTTATCGAAAATCGAAAACCTAAATTTCTAGGCATATAGATGGCCTAAATTTTGCAAAATGCAAACATACGTCCCAACTTTTGCTCAACTTACTAAAAAGTTGTTTAGGCTTCCTCGTGTCACGCTGCCAAAAGCACGATAGTTGCATAGCTCTAACACGCGCTGGGCAAGTGCGAGCACTCGCACTTAAATTATTGTTGCGGGGGCAAAATCGGACAGCTCGAGTTCAGTTCGTGTTTAGCACTGGGGAAATTGCCATCGATAAAAAGAAATGTTTTATGGTCTTCAGTTCCAATGAGTGCGGGCGGCATAGAAACGATGTGGCGGCTAGCCTCTACTAGGCGTGTACGAAATGCCTATGAATTAGCCATAAAAGCCGAAAGGCTGTCTAGCAGTTTCTTAAAGGCGCACACTTTAAGAGTCCATGAAAGCTAATCAATTGGGCTTTGCTCGACAATAACTTTTTGCGAGTGAAACTTTGATTATGCGGTTGTGCCATGATTTGAATTTCGTCAGAAACAATGTGCAGAGAAACAAATGCCAACTGACCACCCGCCAGGTTATGTTCATTCCAGATTCCAGAATATGATTTTCTATAGCCGCAACTCTGCTCCAAAGTCGATAGAAATTTTTGAGCACCAGCTGAGCTCCGACTCGGCAAGTACTTCTCACGATTGCCTAGCGAAAATGTCCAATTAAATCCCACACTGAGTGCGAGGCTCTCTTGGCTAGCAGCAGCAGCTGTGGCAGGCTCTCACAAATATTTTTATAACATTCCAGTTCAAATATTGCCCAAGTGGGTGTGGCAGTCGCGCAAAAAAATGTTTCTATGTGCGTGTAAGTGTGTCGTAGGCATCGTAAAGTGCGTGTCGCCTTCATAAATATGTGATGAGATCCTAAAAACCGAGACGCAACAACTGACTGCGAAAAAAGCAAGTCAGCAGCACTTTGGCTCAATCTGGTGGCAACCGCAGCATCAGCATCAGCATCACATTTCGAATCCATTTGGTGCGATTTAACAGCTCAAGTGCTATGAAAACTGACAAGTTGATCAAACTATATACACGCTCTTAACCTCATCAAGGCGTTTAGAAATGTGAAAGTCATAAATGCCAAAAGTTTGACGAAACTATATACATACTTTGAAAGCAGATGAATCATTAAGAAGTGAACTTTCATGCTTGTAATCTTTATATTAATTTATTAACTTTGAACCAACATCATAATATTAGTGCTGAGCTATACAAATCAGAGCTGTAGCAAATAGTTCAGCAGACAGCAAATTCCTCTAAAGTGTTGCCAAAACCTCAGCGATTACGCGCTAGACAGCTGCCAAATTGTAATACAAAAAATGGAATTTTCGAGTATTAAACCAAAAAATTTAGCACGCATTTTATATTCAATACAAATTTCATAAATTTAAAGAATAAAAAAAAATTTATTAAACATGAAAGTTGCATGAAATTCATATGAAACTAAAATGGGCGTAAAGAATAATAATTATAATAATATAAATAAATAATAATAATAATAATAATATAAATAAATAATAATAATAATAATATAAATAAATAATAATAATAATAAAAATATATAAATAATAATAAATAATAATATTAATGATTTATTCGAAATTTGCAACCATTAAAAATATAATAATTAAAATTTCATAAAACTTTAATGAAACTAAATTCAAATATTTTGAGGCTAACGCTGCAGAGATATAAGTTATATGATTAACTAACTAAAGGTTTGATTCAGTATTTTACTAGATAATTTAAAATAATATATAAGAAGTTAGACTATAGCTAACCTATTTATTTATACACAATTTTCATGATGCACTAAAGTAGAAGTGTATCATAATACATTTCTCAAAATTCTTTAATAACCTCTTAAGTTTTATAAGGAAAATTTTGCCAAGTTTTTATTCAATGAGTTAAAATTAATAAAACCAAAAAAATATATTTTTAATTTAATATTTATTTCAAATTGATTAGTGAGCATATTTTGATAACAGTTGAAAACAATTAAAATAATATTAAATTATTAAAGAAATAAAAAATAAAAAAAATAAAATTAAAAATTAAAAATAAAAATATTATTCAATATTAATCTTATTTAATATTTATTTTATTTTGATTATTGAGCATATTTTAACAACAGATTCGAAACAATTAAATAAAATAGTAAAAATAATAATAAAAAAAATTAAAAATAAAAATATTATTCAATATTAATATTATTTAATATTTATTTTATTTTGATTATTGAGCATATTTTAACAACAGATTTGAAACAATTAAAATAGTAAAAATAAAAATAATATATTAAATATATAATAATATATGAATCAAAATAATTAATAAAAAAAAAAAAAAAAAAAACCTGAAATTTATTTCAAATAGATTATTGAACATATTTTGACAATTTGTTACAATTAAATTAATATGTATATTTTAATCTTAATATTTATTTTAAAGTGCATTATTACTCTCATGAATACGGCTGTACATAATCCGTTATCATCAAATATATCTACTACTCTATGCCATATTTGCTGCTAGAACCTCATTGACTTCGATAACTCTAGGAGCTCTTGTGCAATTTTTATAATTTCTCATATTAACATATCGATAAAGAGCAAATATTTAATGTTCCTTTAACTAGCAACAGCAGGCCTCTTAATAGTATGTATAAAATGGCTATGAATTTGACATAAAAAGGCCAAAAGGCTGCCTCGCACTTGCTTAAAAGCCAGCACTTAACGAGCCCATGAAAGCTAATCAATTGGGCTTTAACATTGCAATAACTTTTATAACTGTTTTTAGTGCTTGAACTTAAGCGCTGGGAAGGCGAGAGAATTGTTTTTACTATATTTACGATGACTTGGTTAATCAATACGAATACATAGTGTGTGCTAGTCATGCATTCTAGGGTATTTGCTAGTCGTGCTCGATTCGTAGTTCCATTTTCATTTGATCGCTTTGACAGGCTGTGTCTTGCTGCTACTTGAACAGCTGCTGTTTATTTTTATTTTAGTTTTTTTTTTTTTTGGTTAGAATCTGTTTATGTCTCTCTCACTCTTCCACTCTTGCTTTCTCTCTCTCTCTTTTTGTTTGAACAAGTTTCGAGATAGTCGTCAGCGACAACAGTTGAGAAACTGAGAACTTTGAAGTTTTCATTCAAGAAATGCTACGCATTTCAAACAACAATTCAAATAGTTGTTGGCTATTGTTGTTGTTCTCGTCGTTGTTGTTGTCTGAAACTCGCGAAAAGTTCTGGTCGTGAAGTGTTTATGTCTGGTTTTGTGGTCGTCCGCTTCAACAACAACAACAACAACAATAATGATTATAACTACAAATTTCGGAATTGTGGCAACGGCCCCACGCACCAGCAGCACCACAATAACCACGCACCCGCATGTCAATGAATAATACCAACAATATCCAGTTGGTCAATCCCAAGAAAAACGCCCTTTCGCCCATTTGCCCATTTGCCCATTTGGCCAACTGCTCTATCAAGCAAATATTTGTTTTGCGTTGAGCGGTTGCTTAATTTTTAGTTTATGTTGCATAATTTTAGGCTGCGAAGGTCAGCTGCGACCCGATAAGCAGGGCTCGACTTGAATTGTCCACCACGTACTGTCTCGTCCTGGACTGGCTCTTTGATAATATTGTGCTGACAGCATCGTTGCTGCCAAGCAGTGCTGTCAGGATTAGTACGATGATGGGAATATTTTTGCTTACGTCCGGCTGCTCAAACGCCAAATCAATGAGCGGAAGGAAGCGCAGTGGCAGTGGCATTGGCAGTGGCAGTGGCAGTGACAGTACCACTCGTATAATACTATGAAAACTAGCTGAGCTAGTCTATCAGTGTGTAGGTGTGTGTGGGTGTGTGGGTGTGGGTGTGTGTACCTTGGAGTGGGGACAGTGCGGCTCGGTGCTCAATCACTTGATTGACAGGACAACGGACAGCAAGAAACTAGCCGACAAACATTTAGGCTTGACGATGTTATTAACAACATATACATACACACACACATATACATATATATGTTTAAGCATATTCACTTATACACCCACACACACATGCTTATGTTACGCTTGGGCGCATCTATGATAACAAACTTAATATTTGAATAGATAATGAAATGAGTTCGAGAAGATGACTTAATCATCATACTTCTACAAGTGCTATATACAGCCAACATAAGTGGCGCATATATATAGTATAACTACAGTGATCTCACAGAGAAATTCAAAGTCATTCAGGCAGCAGCTACATATATACAGTGACCAACATAATTATTGGCACAGTAAGCCTTTTTAGCTTTATAGCAACTTTTCAAGTCTTTTCACAAGATTTTTTTATAAAACAAAAAATTTTTGAAGTATATTAGAGTATTTATTGAATGAAACCAAAAGAATTTTGTAAATTTGATTTTTATTATTTATTTTTATTTATTTATTTTTGTCGTTATTTAATTTTAGTTAATTCTACGTTGAAGATTTTTACAAAATTCTTTTGGTTTCATTTAACAAATACTCTAATCTATTTAAATCATTTTTTTGTTTTATAAAAAAATCTTTTCAAAAGACTTGAAAAGTTGCTATAAAACTTAAAAAGCAAACTGTGCCAATAATTAAGTTCGTCACTGTACATGTTTATATAAGTCGAAGTATGTATCACATGCATAGAGAATTCAGTTCAATTCACCATTCAGTTCTCAGAGGCATACATATTTCTGCTAACTAATAATATTCTAGTACAGAATTTAGTCATGTCCTTTAGTCGGGTTTCTTTTTCTTTTTTTTTTTTTGCTTTAAACTTTCTTTCATTTCAAGTGTTTCAAGAATTTTCTGCATTTTCTGCAAATGTTCATGCTCATTTCATCCGCCTGATAAAATCTCTGAAATAATACTTTCATAAGAAATTCTTGAAGTAAAAGTTTGACATATTTAAATAAGTTATAGATAATATAATAAAATGTAAAAAAATAAAATAATATTTATATAAAATATTTTAAATATATTTATAATAATATATACATATTTATATAATATATTATATATTAATTATATTTAATATATTTATATAATAATTTTATTATAATAAAATTATATATAAACAATATATTTATAATTATATAATCAAATTAATATATTTACTTGATTTAATATTTTACGATATTTTAAGGAAAGAAAGACGAGTTTAAACTGCACATATAAAAATTCAGAAAAATATATAAAAAGAAAGTTAAACCAGAAATATATAATATATATTTTTACTTAGCTTCTTATGCGCTCTATAAATACTCTTGCTAACTAAAATAATCGATATAAATCAATTTATTGTCTCAATATAAGCTTTGCTGTCATTGGCAATCCTGCTTAACATTTAGTATATTTCCAACAAAAATTAATTATTTTTATCTAATAGAATGAAATGCATTTACAACTCTTTGTTATTTGCTATGAAATATGACATTTTGGCACGTTATGTATGCGATGTGCGCTTAGTCTATAGCTATAGCTATTGCAATATAATCAAAGTTATAATGGATACAAATAGCATTGGCAAACATCGAGTATTGTTGTGGACGATTAACGTAATGCCATGGAGGCTGGATGATAGAGAATGGCTGATGCAAAGCCCAATTCATTTGCCGACCATAAGTTACATGCACTGCTGCTCTTTTGACCAGTTTGTACACCTGTAATCTCTGGCGTTCTGTTGTTGGCCAACTGGCATTTGGGCCAATTTGTGGCAGTGGTTTGCATGTAATGCCAAATGTGATTGCAATGGCAACGGCAATGGCAATGAAATAAATTGAATTACAGCCGCTAACAGAGTCGGCGGCAGCTCTAAAATACCTTCACAAAGCCGCTCGTTTGCCTGTTCAAGACATATACATATGACCATTATTGAATATGGTCGGCAAACTGTCCAGCCAGATGCTTTCAGATGGGCCTCGCTCACACCCACGCCCACGCCCATCCCATCTCCCCTCTTAAATGAACGCAGCATTATTCATTAATGTTTCCCTCGACCAATTGCCGTTTAGGACATTAGAAAATTGCATATGCAAATTCGTATAGCTGAAACACTGGAAAGCTGCGTGCGGCCCCCGTTATAAATCATATTCATAGCTTTCCAGGCTATGCACAACCAAACTCATTTGCATGATTGTCAAACTGCATATGAAATGCTCATCTCGATCTGCGTTTCAAACTAAATAAATTCCCATTCAGCTCGAATCATTTTTGTACGCAATGAAACAATAGAGAGAAAAAATGCATGCAAATTTAATTATGTGTTTATTATGCAGTATTTTCTTATTTTTTTTTTTTTTTTTTTTTTACAGCAATTAGCATTTAGATTTCTATTTAATTTCAATCTGCAATTATAATTATATTAGCAACTATTTTAGTAAGCCCAACTAGTGTGCTGTGATGGGAAGGGTATAGTGAGAGAAAGAGACAAAAGGGAAGAGAAAGAGAGAGAGAGAGAAAGAGAATGAGAGAGATAAAAAGAAAGAGAGAGAGAGAGAGTTAAGTCCATTCTAAAGCTTCTTGTAGCTATGATTCCATTAAGCTACCTAACATCATATTTTATATGAAAATATGTTTTTATTCACTTCAGATTGAAATAAATCAAAACAACTAAAATATTGCATAATTGCATCGAAAACTAAATATATTAATTAGATTAAATAAATATATTTATTTTTGTACTTTATTTCCTTTAAATATATTTTTTTAACAATATAAATTCATTAAAGCTTTTTTCGCAAAATTTCTAGTTAAAAGAAAAGTGGAAAAAATTATTTTGAATAATTTTTGTTTTAGACAGAGTTTTATTATTGTTTTTTACAAAATTTCAAGTTAAAAGAAAAATGTGTAAAGAATATTTATTTTAAATACAATTATTTTAGACAGAGTTTAGTTATTGTTTTTCCACAAGCTAAAAGTTTTCCTTTCTTTTTCTTTTTTTTTTTTAATTTCAAGTTAAAAGAAAAATGTGGGAATAAAATTTATTTTAAATAATTTTTATTTTATACAGAGTTTTATTATTGTTTTTCAACTAGCCAAAAGTTTTCCTTGTTTTTTTTTTTCTTTTTTTTCTTATTATTCTATTTAAATTTCAAGTTAAAAGAAAAATGTGGGAATAAAATTTATTTTAAATAATTTTTATTTTATTTTATACGAAATTTCATTATTGTTTTTCAACTAGCTAAAAATTGTCCTTGTTTTTTTTCGAAATTTCTAGTTAAAAGAAAAATCTTGGAAGGAAAATTTATTTTAAATAATTTTTATTTTATACAGAGTTTTATTATTGTTTTTCCACTAGCTAAAAGTCTTCCTTGTTTTTTTTTCTTTTTACTTTTTTAAATTTCAAGCTAAAAGAAAAATGTGGGAATAAGATTTATTTTAAATCAATTTATTTTAGACAAACTAAAGATTTTTTTTAAATATATTTTAAGTCAAAAAGTGTGTGAAGAAAATCTTGCTTTTACTAAGCTGCTACTTACTAACTAATTAAGTAGGAATTTCATTAAAAACTTATTAAAATGGCTGTACTTTATGGAATTTGCCTTGCAAAATTTTCTGTTTTCTTCGAATCGATCCAGCAAGTCTTGAGGATGCTGGCGTTTTAGTCTTTTTGGTTGACCAGCTTTTATTGCCCAGCACTCTAGGTTACACATATATCATGCATAAATGCAATATCCATAGAAACTTTACAAGTATATATATCACATATTGTAAAGAACTTCATATTATGACACATTATTGATTTTTGGACACAAACTTGATCTTATGAGCCATGGCCAAATTTAGATGCGCCTCGGCTGCTTACACTACTCAGGCATGCACATATATGTATATATATTTTATAGATTCACATTCCACGTCTGCTGCTGCTGCTGCTGCTGCCCGTTAAATGCATGTCAACAAAAGCGTTTTAAAGTTTGAGCCACAAGCGCTGTCATCAATGTCAGTGGCTGGCATTTTCAGCACTTTTTTTTCAGCGAATGTCAGGATATTTTTGAACCAACTTTTAGCCATGGCCAGCGCACGTTAGCCAGTTGTCAAATAGGAAGGAAAGCCAGCGCATGAGATTTTACTATAAATCAGTTTTTATGTTCTATGCACGCCATACACAAATGAAATTGGCATAAACAATTGAATGGCTGAGACTACGGGGCGTATGGGTTTTGGATTTTTTTTTTTGAAAGTTGTTTTACTTATTTATAGATTATTAACTGTATAGAAAAAATACCTGTTACTTACATATATAGGACTATTATAATATTTATATAATTCCTTAGAAAGTAACGAGCATTAATTACCGTCTTCTATTATATCAAAACAACTAATTGATACTTATGTATACTCAATACAGAGTTATATGTAATCTGACTGCTAGAGACTAGAATTTTAAACAATATATACTTACATATATATATATAAATGTATATATGTATAGAAAACTCAAGTTTATTAGTCTTTACATAAAAAACCAGCTTAAAAATAGTTTGTAAGTCTCTTTGTTGTTGTGCTACATATTACTACGACTTTATTTTTTGCACATCGGCTTCAAGAGGCCTTCCAGGACGTGGTGCATCCTTAGGATGAAAATTGCCGGAACTAAATTTTACAAACCCATTTTGGCAGTGGCGTTCTGTCAATACATCTTCTCCATACACATCGCATAATTTTATACTGCATTTTTGCCCTTTCGATAGTAAAGCATTAAAATATGCCGAAAATGTTGTCTTTATCTTCCATCTTCAAAAGGACACCAAATGAAAACTTTTTCACAAAATCGAACAACATTTTTTACAAATAAGCTTTACTATATCAACTATTAAAATATATAACGGTAAAGGCGCTTAAGCGCCGAGACGAAGCGACGAAAAAATTCAATAAGGTCAGCTGATGTCAAAAGACGAAATTACTTAGTGAACGACCCAATAGTATGT
>JAWNOS010000437.1:0-17348 GCA_035045845.1 Drosophila buzzatii
TCAAAATTAATTCAGTTTGCTCGCGACTGCTGAAAAGCACACAGCTGATTGAGGTTAGTCGTTAGTCGATTTTGTTAAAAAGTGAACTAAAAATTGACCAAGGCCGCGTTAGTGGCAAAGAACTTGTACAGTGTCTTTCTAAAGACACGGTGAAGATCGTAATACACGTGCATTTCGCAAATTAATTGTTAAATTGCAATTTGTAAATTGGGCTCCGGCCGGCCACGTGCCAGCGACAGCGTGCAAAACAGCTGATCACTGGCTGGTGTCCACAGAAGTCGCACTGGCTGGTTGTTGTCCAAGGAAGGTTAACAATCAGTGTTGCATACTCTTGGGCAGTCGCAAATTTGGCTGAACAAATTTGTGAATCTGGCCCAAAATGGATGGAGACTCACCTAATCAACCCCACCTTAATCTCAAGCAGGATAGATTTGAGATGATGAGGAAAATTGCTGGTGCGTCACCTATAGAACTGCGTACCCGTCTGGCCGAAGAGCAATTGAACGCAACAATTCAAGCGGCAAGAAGTAGAGTGGATTTGGTTGCAACAAGCACAAGCACCATTACTACGAGCACCATAACATATTCTAATGTTAGCTGCACTGCTAGCTATTCTACTGGGAGCATATGTTCTACTGCCCTCGTTTCTAGCGCCGCATCTTCTTGTGCAAGTGTGGCTGCTAGGCCTTCACTCAAAAAAGACTGCAATTTCCAATCTACTAAGCTGGCTATCTGGAAAAAGCAAAAAAAGCGGACAAACTGTCAAAAACAATCCGCAAAATGAAGCCATCCCAACTTAACTCAAATGTTGGGAGCCTAACCAAAAACGCTACTTCATCCTCCTCGGCAGCTAATTATAGCAATCGCTTTGCAGCTCTGGCTGAAGAAGCTGAATCCCTAATGGATATGGAAGAAGAAGAAAACGAAAGCAACCATCAACCTGATAGGGAGGAACACGAAAACAAAGTACCTAAGCCTCCAGCTATTTGCGTACCGCAGGTTAATAATATGACCAAATTTGAGGCAGCGTTAAGCTCTGTTATCGCGGATACCGAATATGATATACGCACATCCAGATCTGGAATCTCGCGTATTTATACAAAGAACTCAAACGCATTTAGATCTGTCGTTAGCATATTATCCAAGCAAAACTGTCAATTTTGGCATCATCAACTAAGAGAAAATGCACCATATAGAGTGGTCATTAAAGACTTACACCCCAACGTCTCAAAACAGCGAATTGAACGTGCTTTCGCTGATCGGAACCTCACAGTACTGAACATCTACTGTCCCAGGAAACGAGACTGGCGCAATATTGAGATCAATAAAGAGGATGATGACGAATCGAATGATGCTAAAACAAGACAAAGCATGTTCTTTGTTAATTTGCAAAAGACGCCAAATGTTGCAGAAGCGCTTAAAATAACTCATATCGGAACGCACAGAGTTACAGTATTAAAGGCAAAACCCAACAGGGAAATAGTCCAGTGCTACAGGTGCCAAGACTACGGACATACGAAAAATTATTGCCTCAAAAACCCAGTATGTGGTAAGTGCTCAGGTGACCACTTTACTGACTCCGAGGCTTGTCAGCTTAAGACCAGTGAGACCTCCATATGTGCCAATTGCGGAGACAACCACACTTCTAGCTTTAAAGGCTGCACAGTCAGAGTCAAGCTAAGCAGAAAGCTAAAGCCTGATGCAAGATTGCCCAGTCACGGACTGCCAAACAATAACAACCATGCAGACATTCAGGGCTCTAGAGCGCAGTTTATTTCAAACGCCACTGTTCAGAGAGGCTTTTCTTATGCGGATAATTTCAGGCCCAAAGTAAATCCTCAAAATATTCCCAGAACACAAGTGTCCAGGTCTTCCGACAATGCCGACGACCGAGAATATGACAGCAAATTTAACATTTTAGAAAAGGCAATAGCAGAGTTAAATGCAAGAATGGATCAAATGTTCAAACTTATCCAGGAAACAATGGAATCAAACAAAGCCTTTCGTGACCTGGCTCTGATGTTCATTTCAAAATGATTAACTCGATTCTAAAAATCGGATTGTGGAACGCAAGAGGATTGGTTAAAAGCAGTAACGAGCTGAGACTTTTCCTTGATGCTAATTCAATTGATGTGATGTTGGTCACAGAGACACACATGCGCCCAGGCCTTAAAATTTTTACACCTGGCTACGATAAATATTACGCAAATCACCCCAGTGGTACTGCGAAAGGCGGAGCTGCTGTGCTGATAAAATCTAACATTGTTCATGACGCCAATGAACCCATTTCAAATAATAATATTCAATCGGCTAGTTTGAGTGTGATGACAAACATCGGAAGCGTAAAAATAGCATCAATATATCTCCCTCCTAACGAACCCTGGAGTGGAAATGACTTTAAGGTACTTCTTCGGGCCCTGGGAAACCGGTTCATTGCAGGAGGAGACTTTAATGCAAAACACCAATGGTGGGGTAATTCGCGGAGTTGTTACCGTGGAAAGCGGCTGCAAGAGGCTATTGCAAGTGGTACGTGGCAAATCCTAGCAACGGGAAAACCAACTTTTTATTCATGCAACACCCTGCTTACTCCCTCTGCACTCGACTTTTTCATATTTAATGGTTTCCCTGCTAACAAGCTATCTGTCCAGCTGCACCATGATCTTTCGTCGGATCACTTACCGGTCGTAGCATCTTTGCATCAATCACCACAGCTTAGACCTATGAGGCAATACATCCTTGCACCCGGAGCTCGCATTAATGAATTCAGGGCAAACTTAGAGAGCAGAATTCATCTAAACACTCAAATAAATAGCGCGGTTGACGTAGATGATGCTATTGCAATGTTTATGCGCAACATATCTTTGGCTGCATCATACGCGACCCCAGAAATACGTCATACAAGACAGCACCCCCAGGATATGCTGCCCCAAAATGCTGCTGCATTACTGCGAATGAAGAGAAGGCTGAGGAAAGAGTATGTGAGAACGGGAGATATACGCGTCCACCAGATTTATAAAAGAATCTCCAATCGCGTACAAAAAGTCCTCGCTGAATTCAAGCAACGCAGTATTGATCAAATGCTGGAAAATGCTGGCCCGGATGCGTCTTCTAACTACTCCCTTTGGAAGCTCACAAGTCGTTTTAAAAAAATTGCAGCTCCAAAAGTACCGATCAAGGATACGGCAGGTAGATGGTGCTATTCCAGCCAGCAAAAAGCTAATACATTTGCAGACAGCCTACAACAGCGTTTCATGCCGTTCAACTACACTGACGATGATACGCGAAGAACTGTTGAACTGCAGCTGGATAGGCCGTTCCAGATGACTCTGCCTGTACGGCCTGTCACACTGGAAGAGGTAACAATGATTATTAAAAATCTGAAGGTAAAAAAATCTCCTGGAGAGGATAGCCTGGATAACAGAACACTCAAGCTCCTACCCAAAAAAGCTCTCCTGTTTATAGTGCTGATTCTAAACAGTATGCTCAGGCTAGGACACTTCCCAAGCATCTGGAAGACAGCGCAGATAAAAATGATTCCAAAGCCTGGAAAGAGTTTTAGTGAAGTGGATGGATATAGGCCAATAAGTCTTCTTCCTGCCTTAGGAAAGATGGCCGAAAGAGTCATACTTGACCGGATTCTGCAACTTGAAGCAGTCAAGCAAAGAATCCCAAACTGGCAATTTGGATTCAGGAGAGGTCATGGTACTCCGGAGCAGCTACACCGTGTGGTCAATTTTATCCTGGATGCCTTTGAACACAAGAAGTATGCAGTTGCTGTTTTTATGGACATAAAGCAAGCGTTTGATAGAGTCTGGCATGACGGATTATTATTCAAACTTAGAAGCGTTCTCACTCCACAATTGTACCAGATTGTCAGCAGCTTTCTGCGAGATAGAAGCTTCAGGGTCGACGTTGACGGTATAAAATCGTCAAAAAGACCAATATGTGCAGGTGTGCCTCAAGGTAGCGTTCTCGGCCCTACCTTGTATACTTTGTTCACAGCCGATATGCCCTCACATAACGACATCACAGGAGCAAACCGAAACAATGCACTGATAGCCACGTATGCCGACGATACAGCCGTACTTACAAGTAGTACCTGCATCAATAAAGCTACAGAGTCATTGCAGCAGTTTGTGAGCAGCTTTGAAGACTGGGCCCGCAAATGGAACATAGGAATTAACGGGAGCAAATGCGCAAACGTTACGTTTACCACAAGACATTTAAACTGTGGTCGCATTAGCATGCAGGGTTCAACACTACCGCACAAAAGAAGCCACAAATATCTGGGCGTAGTGTTAGACAGAAGGCTGACTTTTAACATGCACACCACGATGGTCAAAAAGACTGTAATGACCAAAAGCGCAAAGATGTCATGGCTTCTTATGCCGGCCAATAAATTGTCACTGTACAGTAAAGTGACAATTTATAAAGCAATACTAAGCCCCATATGGAGATATGCGCTTCAAGTCTATGGAATTGCGGCAAAATCAAACCTAAACAAAATAAGAGTTGCACAAGCAAAAATCCTCCGGCAAATCTGCAATGCTCCCTGGTACATGCGTACCAGGGACATTGAAAGAGATCTCAAGGTCCCCAAAGTTGGAGACGTAATGCAAGAGGTATCTGCTAGATACCTTGCAAGACTCGACGGCCACCCAAACCCTTTGGCGAGAAGACTTAACAAAGAAGCCAGAATAAGAAGACTGAAGAAGTGCCATCCACAGGACCTCCCTGCGAGGTTCCTATAAAAATAATGTTTAATGTAAAAGTGAATGTGATTATTGTGTGATTAGTTAACCAAATTGTGATTGTTGTTTATGTAAATTGTTATTGTAATATCTGTAGTGTTCTACTGTAAATAATTGTACCTTTATGTTCAACTTGTTAAGCTGCCAACTAGGTAGTAGAAAGCATGTTTAAATAAAATAAAATAAACCTTTTTACCAAAAAAAAAAAAAAAAAAAAAAAGTTTGTGTTTTGTTTGTTTTTTTTTTTTTTTCTTTTGTTCTATGCATTCCCATGCATATTTTATCATTTATTTGCCCTCATTATCAAATAGCATTATGAACAGACTGCAACGGCAAATATGAATAATTAGAAAGCTTCTGGCAAATTGAATGAAATGCATGCATTTGATTGTACCTGCAGAGTTCTTTTTTTTCTAAATTTAATTCAATAGCTTAAATAAATGCTATTTGAAAAATTATAATTAGTTTGCAATTCTAAAGCGTCTAAATTCAATTTCGATATAGTAACATGAATGTTTTGGCATTAATATGTATGTGATGTTTTAGCTTCGGAATTTCTCATTGATGTTCGTTCTGAAAATATATAATTCTCTGGCCTAGCCATACAAGTTTATTATTATTAAGTAAAAATAAATAAATATATATGTATGTGTGAAGTTGATTAAACATAATTTTAAGTAAATATTTAAATATTAAAAAAAAGCATTAAACACTTAATATTAAATAAATGTTTAACTTATGCATATGCAAAGCAAATTGAATATTTTTACACCATTTTTTAATTAATTAATGCATTTATAAAAAAAGGATTTTAATGTTTACTCATCCTTCATCTTTCACTCACTGTATAAATATCTATGGAATCCTTACTACGTCATCAGGAGAAATGCAATTGACATGCTGTAGAGAAGACCTTATAGAATGCTATAGCTGAAGCCTGTTCATTTAATTAGTTTAGATGTTGTTGAAGCTTGAGCACGTATTAGGCAGTTGCCAATTGTGCTTAGCAAAAGACAAGAAAAATCTAACTAAACCAAATACTTTACTAAATATATTATGCTAATTGAAAATAGCATAAATCAATTGCCAATTTGAATCATCATTGTATATTTTCAGATATTAGTCTTTGGATTTCAACTATCATTTAGCGGCTATCAGTTGTATTCATATGGTAAATTAGCATTTATGGTTTGGTACGTGATTGTTGGGTAGCCTTTATAAAGTAAAGCGTAACAATTTTATTATGTAAATGAGTGATGCCTGTAATTGCATAGTCATCATTGACCAAAATGCGATTTTAAAGCGGGCAACGAGTCGTATGAGTAATTATACGGTATACGAGGAGACTTTCATGGCAGACAGCCGCAAACGCTGAACGCTGAACGCTGCCAACAGTTCGATTTGTGGCATTTGTGACAATACATAGGCAGCAGATATGGCTATAACCGTGCCCGCTACAACAACGCCCACCGCTCGCATCAGATGCGTGACAAAAATCGAACACTGATGCCGGCGACAGGGCGTAATTTTAGCTCTGCAGCTGTAATTGCGTTAGGCCGCAACAGCTGGTGTGTGGGTGTGTGTGTGTGTGTGTGTGTGTGTGTGTGTGTGTGAGTTAATTGCTATGTTCGTAGCTGCCGCACAGTGGTGGGCATCGCTTGCGCGCGCGTTTACGTTCACATCACGACCACGTCACATTATGCATGGAAAATGGCCATGGCAGAGCGTACAGTTCGGAACGCACAATGAACTTATCGCCGGCTTGGACTTAATCAAATTTTGCCGAGCAAAATGACAGGGAAGCTAAAATGGATTGGGGCACGTTCAGCACAGCATTCGCTGCATACTTTGGGGCACGCTTCATTTGGCTCAAAACTGGCTGGCAGCTAAGTGAAACGAGCGGCAAGGTTGAAAGCTGGGAGCAAGAAGTCAACGTGTTGACACACTTATTTAACAGCTGACCCGCACCCGTCACTGCCCAGTTAGCCAGCTAGTCAGCTAGTCAGCTTCGACTGCAGCATGTGCTTTGCCCCAGCGCGTACTCTATGCCATTCCGGCATCCCACAAACTTTTTTATATTTATATTTTTATTTACTTTTTCTTTTCGTTTAATTTTTATTTATTTTTTGGTTTATTTTTCGGTACGTTGCGCGTTGCCTTGGCTTGTTGCACGCTTCACGCTGGCGCTGGCACGCTGTGCATAAATCAATGGCAACGATCTTTACGTGCCTTGGCCGCCACTCGAGCTGCATGGACTGCCCACGCCTGGCAATCTTTATTGCGCATTGTGGCTTCCGTTCGCCGGATGTTTGTTTGTGTGCGAGAGAGATGCAGAGAGAGAGAGAGTGAGCGTGTCTTCGTTGCATTTAAGTTGAAAATGTGGCATTAAAATGCATTTCGCTTTCAATTTACTCGCGCACTTGAGCAATAAGTATTTTCATTAGGTGTTTTCCGCTTAGATATTTGGCATCATTCTCCTAGCCTCTACTGAGCCATTAATAATACCCACTGCTACACACAATCGATAAATGTCTTTAATAACGCATACGCATGCTAAGCAACAACCTTAATCAATTGCCAATTTATTATTGCTCAACGAATCAGGTGTTTGTCATCTGAGACACCAATTAACCACAGAAATCCAAGCAAAACGAACAAAAATAAAATGAAGTCTGCACAAGAATCGAAAATAATGAATAATCTCAAGTCGCAATCAATAAACTAATAGGACAAGGTAAATAGCTATATTAGAACTTAATTGAATGAGAATTTCAGAGTACTTATCAGTAAATACCCTGTAGATAGAGCTCAAAGACTCTGAGGTTTGTAGTGCATTCCACATTCTGCTCATATTGCATTTTGTGAAATCATTTATTTAATAATTATTTAGTTAACAAATGAAATGAGCACAAGTGTCAGAAGTGTATAAGAAGTTTTCAATTTGTTTTGCATGCATAAAATTAATTTATTTTTATCACAGGGCTGACATCAACATTAATGTTGATTCGAAAAACAATGATGATGGCCACACACCCTCACACACCCTCACACACCATCACACACACACACATGCGAACAAATTAATTAATTTCAACAAGGCGGACGTCCTCGACAATAACAGCAACAACTTGAGCAATAACAAATCGGAGTGAGCAAATGGAACAAATGCAATGCAAATGACAATTTCAAATAAAACAAAAACAAAAAAATTGACAAACGTCAGTTTGTGCATCAGGGCGCATGAATACACTGCCCCTCAGTCATAATTTGTATATGTTCAATTTAAATAATCGTAGTTTGTAAATATTAACTAATGTAAAAATGAATTTAACTCTTATTGGTAAATTAAATGTCTAGCTGAGGTATGCAAATTCTATTGGAAATGTTATATTAATTAAATGTAGTTTTATATTATTTATAAAATATTATTAAACAGCAAAATGTGACTCAAATAAATTAATTAAATGTAGTTTTATATTTATTTATAAAATATTATTAAACAGGAAAATTTGTATTATTAAATCAGATTAGATAGCTTGACTGGCTTATAATAAATATAAATTTTATGTGCATGTTATTATTAATATTTTACTGCAAATATTTCATTTTATTTATTTTACTAATAATAATTGTCTTCCATCTATCAGAGACAGCTAAGCCTTAGCGAAGCATTATAAAATTGGCAAATTTACGCGTATCGTGAGTAGTGATGGCACGATTAATCATATGATGTCCATTAATCGATTATTTTGCTTCGAATGGCAATTTAATTGTATCGCAAAACGGGGTGCGATTAATTGAAACGTTAATCGAGCAATTGCTCAAATAATCGCATCACTTAGAAGCAACATCTGCGCACAAATCGTATTTTTAATTTTTATTTTTTATTTTTTTATTTATTTGCAAAAACGCAACCAACCTGCTTCAGCATTTAAAGCTGATGTTGATATGCTTCGCAGCTCTCAGGTCTTTATTTAGAAATGTGTTTCTTTAGACACCCAATGCAAATTTTGATTGTGAGGAAGAACATGGAAGTGGCAAGCACGAGGCAACAATCAAAGCCAGTTGAAAACAAATTTCTGATACATATTCAAATGCTTCGGCTGACTCCAAACATACCAAGATGACAAAGTCAATTGTGGGGAGAATAATTTGCCATTTTCACACGTCCAAGCTACTGTTCCCGAATTCAATACTAAATAACTAATTACTATATGTGTCAATTTTATAAATTACTAAATAAATAATTACTTTTTTATACTCGTGACTCGTGAGTACTTGTGCAATAATTAAAGCTGTTAACTCTCTGATAGAGTAGCGTAAAATGACGCGCGAAAGCATGCACATATATGGATGCTATGGCTGAGTTTGCATGCAGCAATTCAAAAAAAGATAAGGAAACATGTGTATGGCTGATGTTTCGGTTGGGCGAGGGTTGCCATAGCAAACGCCCGTTCTCGCTGTAGCGCTGCAAATGCGCTTGTCAGTGCTGATCCCTTTAGCTGTTGAATTGCAAATTGTTTGTGCATGGAGTACGACATTTTATTTTTCCTTTAGTTATTTATTCTTGTAGTGGCTTTTTTTTTTTGTTTAAAGCTGCTTTACACTTCATACTGTGTGACAAAATGTCCGCCCATCTGTCACTGCATCTCCCACTTTTATTTTCATGCTGAATTGTTTTGCTTTATTTTGGTCTGTGCTGTTTGGCTTGGCCAGCAATTTAAAATGCACAGCAGTTGGAAGGACTTCATTGCCGATAGTAATGATCAAATGGCAGCTGTACGTAGAGCAACGCCTGCATAGTTAAAGACTTAATGGACTGCCAGTTGATTTATTTATTTTTATTTTATTTTACTTTTCTTAAATATTTATATATTTTTTATAATTTGTCATATGTTGTCAGTTGGCAAAATATATCTGAATATTTTTATACTTTGTTCCCAAAGGGAAAAAAGTATATTGGGTTTGTGCAATGTGTCTGTCCGTCTGTCCGTATGAACGCAATATTTTTCGGCGCTATTAGAGCTAGAGACTTGAAATTTGGAACATATACTCATATATGCTCCCGAATTATAAAGTGTAAAAATTTTCCCGATCCGCCTACTAGGGGCGTGGCAAATCGGAAAAGTCTTCAGCCCATAGGAAAGTTATCATACTAGATGATGAGCTAGAGAGTTGCAATTTGGAATGTATACTCGGGGTGACAACCCAAGTTCAAAAAGCTATGGCGAATATATCTACGCCCATTGGGGGCGTGGCAAATCGGGAAATACGTATCTTCTACACCGTTGAAGCTAGAACGCTGAAATTTGGTATGTAAGTTAATGTTATGATTCTAAGAAGATCGATCGAAAAGTTATATGTCTATGCCCATTGGGGGCGTGGCAAATCGGGCTTGAATTAATAGTGATTTTTCAAATTGTGCTGTATTTTGAACACTATTGACACTAGAGACTTGCAATTTGGCATGTATACTCGGGTTGACAACCCAAGACCAATAAGCTATGGTAAATATATGTACGCCCCTAGGGGGCGTGGCAAACCGCAAAAGTTTATATCTCCTACAGTTTTAGAGCTAGAAGCTTGAAAATTGGATGGTTGAGTTACTAATGTCATCCTCTATCGATGACTCAAAAATAATTTTTCAGCCTCTTTGGGGGCGTGGCATATCGAAAAATACCCTGTAATTTTCGCATTTTTGGAATGTAAGCAACCAAATTTTGCAGTCATGTTAGCCTCGGCCCTTTCTAAGAACTGGCCAAAAATTGTGTGCCTACGCCCACTGGGGGCGTGGCAAATCGGCAAAGAAGTTTGTTGTGGCCAACTGCATAATACATGCTTATAATAGCTCAGTATTAATTGCTAAGATGGCAGAAAGCATTTTAACATAAATATAATAATATTAATGAATTTAAAAAATTAAATTTATAAGTTTTCGATTAATAAACAAAAAGTGTCCAGCGGGACTCGAACCCAGGTCATTTAAAATAACATGAAATCGTTAGCTAAAACTAAATAAATTCACAGCTGATGGGCTGATCAGCTTATCAGCAGTTTGTGACGACACAAAATGGACTATGTATACACACTTTGATGTGTATACACTTACAAACAGCTGTTTACAAATGCATACATACATATGTATATGCATGCATAGAAAAACTGCTTGCCACGCAGCGTGGCAAATCGGAAAAGTTGTTTTAGTTTTTGCTTAAATGCACAATTCATATGCGTATGTTTATAAATTATTATCAATTGGGAGCATGCCTTTTATAATAAATATACAAATATAAAAAAAAAAAAAAAAAATAATAATTTTTGAAAAAATGTTTACAGCGGGATTCGAACCCACGCACCTACATAAGTATAGATTGCATAGCGCTTACCACCAGCGGCACAGCCCTTATATGGACTTTGTTAACTAAAACCAAATAATCCATTGCTAGAGCGCATTTTGACAAAACTAAAGTAACGATCGAAAAATTCACAATTCTTAGAATATTCTGGCATGCAAACTTTTGTATGCATACATAGAAAATTGTGTGTATACTCGTATAGTGTGTACATGTGTCGCTTACCATGTACGTTTTCTAATTGCCGAAATATTTCGTTAATTAATGTTTATTAAATAAATAAGATGCACCTATGGGAACAAAGTATTTCGCAGTTAGTTGCGCCTAACTGCAACGTTCTTACTTGTTTGTTTTTAGATTTTGGCATCTGCGCATTGCCTACAATAAGTTCTAGTTCATTAAAATTGTTTGTTGTGCTGAGCTTGGTGGAAAGCTGTAGCTTGAAGGCAAATCACAGAGTAAAAGCAGGCAAATATATGACAGCTCATTTGTGATTCATGATATTTGTGTATGCATTTCCAATTTCATTATCGTATGACTGACTGCAAATATCGAGATGCAAAGCACATTAATTTATTGGCACGTTTATCTGTGGCGGCAGCTGCTTCATTATAAATGCAAAAAATCTGCATAAATAGCTCATATGTTAGTTTGATTTTATGCATGTGTGTGTGTGTGTGTGTATGTGTGTGTGTGTCGAAGGTCATACAAATAACTATTGGAAATTACCGATAAGCGAGTTTTGTTTTTCCCATGCGCTGTCCAAGCCCCAAAGCCCAAGGCCCTCCATTGCGATAGGCAAATTGAGTGCCAGCAATTAATTCGAATGGCCAATGATTAAATCTGGTATCAAATGCAACGAAAGGTGCTTCAGTTTTGTGGTCCCTTACGCAAACTCTCTGCCCGCTGTTGGCCCAAATAGTTACATTAAAATTAATGCGCCGAAAAGTAGGCTATTCAAAATGCAAGGCAAGGCAAGGGCGAAGGCATAGATGCGCACTGTTATGTCATTATGTCATGGTCTATGTGAGTTGATTATTCAAACAGTTTTCCGCCGACAATGAGACAGGGACGTGCGTTAAATACAAACAGTTGTTCGTGGTTAGAGCGAGCTTGTTAATAATATTACGAAACTTTGTGAAATTCATAAAATGGGAAATTCAGCGGAATTTCTGGTAAAATTGGCAATTTTGAATTTCATCTGCGAAAATGAAATATTTGAATTATACACTGCGAATGTAGGAAATATATTTGCCAAATTCGAACAACAATTCTTCAGGAACAAAAAAAAAGTTGAGAGTCAAGTTTACGTTTAGTTTTTATAGAGAGAGCCAAGCAACCCCTCTGATCTCTGGTCAACGACGGCGCCACTGGCCATGACAATTACAAGAATACAGATATACAAATACTCACAACAGACGGATGCAGAAACTAACACATTAGACGGCATTTCCTTTGCCAAGGGTGCGGCATAAAAGTTGCTTGACTTCATTTCGGGTCGTCGACGTTGCTGACGACAACAGCATGGCTACAAAAATGAGCAGACAAACAAACAAATAAACTGACAGACACTAGCTTCCGTTTTCAAACAAAGCAGACGCCATATTTAAAATTCCAAACAGCGCGCAACAACAGCAGTTGAAATAGTAAACAAATGATATAACAGAGAATGACCGTACACTTTTTTCGAGTTTATTTTTGTGCATGCCAAATGAGCAGAGATTTCGATACGGTTTCTGGCCAATGCGCACCTCACAATCGCAGCTAATTGCAAAATTATGCCGTAAATATGCGAAGCGGACGAAATGAAAATCAAATCATGCTTCACAATGGACAACAATGAAAACGCAAATACCCCAGCAGCAAATGTGCCAAGTGCGAGATACCCGACAGTTGCCCACATTGCTCACAATCAGCAGCCACATTTGGCATTTGGCATTTAGCATTTAGCAGTTTATGCTAAAGATAGTCCAAGTACGAGCTTAAATTGCAGACCAGCTGCGCGTGATTTCCGTGAAACAGAAATTAAAGATTTATTTAAGATTTGCATGATGCGATATGCAGCACGAGTAGTTGGCTATTCACAGCCTTGTGCGGGGCGCTACACAAAAGACACGTACGCAAATAAAAATGACTCCGGTGTTTGTTGAGCTCTTTACTCGTAGGCTGTATATTTGAATATGATTTATGGACTCCGAAATGCAGCACAGGCCATGAGCGTAAAAGTTCTGCCCCAATTACATGAAATATGGAGTTAGACAAACGTCCCCAATGAAATACCCTAAAAGTGAGCCAGTCGTATCGAATACCAAAAATAGAGTTCAACGGATGCTAAGTAGACATGAAATGCTGTTTACTTTTAGGAAACTATGAGCTTTAATTGAGTTAAAACAATAATGTGTCGGATGGCATATGAAATGTATTTAGTATTGTGTAAAACAGTTCAGAATTTACAATTTAGCATAATGATTTTGATCTATAAATTCCATTGCTTTAGGCGCTGAAACAGGCTCTTAGATAAGTTAATTCAACGTATTTTATGAATAATTATATATGTTTCATATTTAATATCTATTAATATATATATTTAATATTATATTAATATTATAGTCCAGAATGTGTGTTCTCTCGATACTATGAAATTGTTTTAGTAATTTTTAATGACAAATTCATTGATTAAATTATACATTTTTGAAATTTTAATTTCAAGTCTTATCATTTTGTTGTATAAAAATATTTACATATTTTTTTTTTTAATTATTTTTTTATTTATTTTTAAATTAAATTTACAAATTTATATTTCAAGCCTCTTATATTATACTAATTTTTTTTTTTTAATCGGATTTTAATACTTTTATATTATTAATTTTGAAATAAAATTTATATTAAATATATTTTTTTTAATAATATTTTTATATTTTTATATTAGCAATTTTTAAATACAATACAAATTTAAATTTGAAGTCTATTATATTTTTTTTATATATTATATTTTTTCTAATAATATTTTAATATTTAATAATTATCATATTTAATCAATTTAAAAAATTACATTATATTAAATAAAGAAATTCTTTAATTTGTTATCGAATATAGAAAGCTCAAATTTTATTATTACTACTATTCTTAATTCCCCATATATAACGTCAATATCATCTGATTTTCGCTGAGATCCGAAGGTAGACGCTTCTAATTTGAAATGCTAAAATAATATAAAACCAATAAAATATTTTATCAGGCGTACGTGTTGTTATTAGATGCTAACGCATCAGCAGCACTCCTTCCATCGCTCAGCCCCCGAGCGACACGTCACGCACGCATTTTAAATGACGGCGCTGGAGTGTTGAAAGCTGTGACGAGACTAAAAAATTGTGTGCTGAATTGGCGAGCTGGCCAACCCTTTTTACGGTTGGTCAGTGCAGGATCTGGTCTCTGATTATGCGTCGAGCGGCCATAAATTTATATTGAAAGACGTGTGTAGTTAATCAAATTAAAGTGCTTGATTAAATTTTAAATATTACTTTGCGTTGCCGACGCAGTCAAAAAAAAAAAAAATATATTAAAAAAAAAATATATATGTATATATGTGCAAGAAATTAATGTCTGAGCACGTGGCGTATATACGATATTCAATTAATTTATGCGCCCGAATATCCAGCAAGCACGTTGCTCCCCGCTCGTAATCCCCCATCTTTGTTGCTGTCCTTTTTGCTTTGCCCGGCACTAGAAAATATATAAAACGTGTCGCAAACTGCGTGGTTATTTAAAACAAGACTTGGCCAAGTGCTGCTCCCTTTAAAGCGACTAACGGCCAAGTGAAGTTAAATAACAATTTCACTGCTCATTAACCCTAATTTGAATGTAAATTTTCGGGAGTCCTATTTGGGGCCCTTTGCTCGTGGCGCGCACAGCGTTGGGCCCGCCATTTTTAAAGGATTTCAGCGAGCGTTCCTTTTTAGCATGCATACGAGAGTCGACGCTGAGCTCGACAGCCAGCCCCTTAGCTAACTGAAACTAGGCGAGTGAGCCAAAGGTAGTCCACATCAAACTAGTTATAAATTTAATCCATGGATTAAAGGGCGTGAGACAGGCTTAGGCTGGCCTTGCAAGAAGCATACAAAATATATTTTAGAGTCGTATAGTTGGTTAAGAACTTAAGTTCTAGCTCATATTATATTCTTTATTTGCATACACTGTTGAAGTTGAAGAGATCACTTTAAAATGTTATCCAAAGTGCTACTAGATAAAGATAAGATATTCAGTATTTAAATAGGATTTTTATTTATTTTATAGTTTATTGGCTGTTTGATTAATGCAAAGCGAAAATATTTGAACGTTTCCTATTATTAATTAAAATAATAATAATTTTTAATTTATTATATATTTATATTTTCTGTATACTAAATAATTTTATTAAAATAGAAAAAAAATATATTTTTATTAAATTGATTTTATTCATTGTTGACTCCTATTGCGATATATGAATTGCTTATATAAAAATATTTTTGATTTACTGTCGAGTTATGTATTAGCTGCTAAGCTAGTCTTAATTAGTTCCATGAGGAGTATAGAAATTTGCAACAATTTATGCCTGCATACACACATTCAGTTCAGCAATGTTTTATAAATGGAATGTATGTATGTATATGTGAATAAAAATGGTTACTGTGCCTTTCATTATTTTTATACCCTGAGCCCATTGAAAATGGGAAATCAGGGTATAATGGTTTTGTTAAAAGTATGTAACAGGCAGAAGGAGGCGTGGCAGACCCCATAAAGTATATATATTCTTGATCAGGGTGACGAGAAAAGTTGATATAGTCATGTCCGTCTGTCTGTCCGTCCGTCTGTCCGTCTGTCCGTCTGTCCGTCCGTCCGTCTGTCCGTCTGTCCGTATGTTTGAACGCGTCGATTTCCGAAGATACAAAAGCTAGAGAGTTCATTCTTTTTGTGTTAGGTTCGTATATTGCACGCGCAGTACGAGTTTGTTTCAGAAATTCGATAACTTGTATATTTGGCAAGTTATCGATAAACGAATTTATCCGTATTCCAGTTATAAAATTCTAGCTAATTCATCTTTAGAGTTAGGAGTCTCCAAGTCTTCAGCATATATATAGATACTAATTTAATACAATTTCGGTTTTTGTTAGATTTTGGATTCCGGTCCCCAATTAGCCCCACCACCCCCAAATGTAGTAAAAAATGGAACATTTCAAATACTAGAGACATACAGTTTGGTTTGGCATATAGATATGAATATCATAATCTTAATCTGAACATATCAATATGATTGTCCATCTAGAAACAGAATTATTAGTCCATAAAGTTTTCTATTCAAAACCCATGTGGCGCAGCAAGCAAGGCAGCGATACAGCAAGACGCATTGCGGGCGCACATACATACATACATACATATGTACATATGTATGTATGTATGTATATGTGTGCAAGCGTAGATCAGCGTGTGGCTGCAATCGTACATACATACATATGTATGTACATATTTGTGCATGTAAAGCTAATTGTAAAAGAGTTATGATTTCTAAAAAAACCCCAAAATGTTAAATAGAATATGTAGATAATATGCTGAACTCTCATTACATTCCATTATATATTTAAAAATTTTAAAACAATTAAAATAACAATGAAAATGCAAGCAACGTTCAGCAATGCAAATCAATTTTCGTATGCAGTGGTTGTACATATGTATGTATTTATGTATGTATGTATATACACAAAAAGTCTTGGGCTGTTTTCTATAGTTGCTATGCGTGTATATTCTAAGAATCACAATTGTTTTTGAATTCCGTTAGAATTGTCTTTGAATTGTATTTGTATTTTCAGCCACTGCTTTACGGGGGGGGGGGGGGGGGGGGGGGGGGGGGGGGTGTTTCTTTCGTATATGGCGAATTTCATTCGTTTTCGCTACTCTGCCGTTTAGGTGAGCCGTGGTGTAGATGGCTAGACAGATGCAACGAATGTTAGGGTGTCGGAGGTTCTAGCCTCGCCTAAGCCCTTCATTATTTTTATTTTTATTTTTTGTATTATTTCTTTCTTTTTTATTATTATTTATTCTTTTCTATTTGATTTTCGAAGATACAAGAGCAACTGCGCGGTTAGCAGAACGCGTGCTTATACGTGTGTAAAGAAGAAGAGTATCACTTTTTTGCAGGGTTCAGGGTATCTCGTAGTCGAGCCGTCTCGACTAGAGCCTTTCCTTGCTTGTTTATTTTACTTTTTTATTT